>JAKLLW010000337.1:0-38960 GCA_022814695.1 Neocatenulostroma microsporum
ATAGCCTTCAGACCCACGTCCAGGACATACTGGACGTCACGGAGCTCTTCCAACGTCAATTCACGATCTGCTTCCTTGGGCGGGGCGACGGCGGACTCTTCCATTGTCTTCAGTCCCTTTGGTATTAGCTCATTGCGGTGTTGGCGCTTGATGACTGCTGATTTGCGCATCTTAGCCGATAACCGGTTGAAGTACAGGAAGAAGGCGGATAGTAGGGCCAGAGCCACGAGACCAGCATAGTTGAAGACCCGGTCGCCTGTGGCGTAGTAGGCTCCAGGAATCGCCAGCGCCCAGATCAGTACGGGGAATAAGAGACCTCCTGCTCCGAACCACTGAGACGAACGTCAGAAACGGGTACATTGTTCCCCATTGCAGAAGTCAGACTCACTGCGAACAGTGCCACTGGTAACAGGATGTAAGTCAGGAGAAGAAGAGCGAAACCAGTGATGGTGGCGCTTGCAATGTAGCCTGCTCCGGGGAAAACAAGTCCAAGCAGGGCGGCTCTGGCACCAGGACCCAGTGGGAAGACGTTTTGTTGATACAGACCGGCGCCGGTGGCAGCCAAAATCGTCCAGTACGCGAGGGTTCGATTTTGGACCTTTGATCGATGCGTACCACTGCCAGCATGATCGGGGATCAACTCTAGTATGCGTGCTGCTGTCCGTTCGTCAGCGTTTCGCCTGATGACCGTAGGGACTAAATCCAAGTATACGAACACTTCTTATCAGACGTTTGAGTCGAAGTCGTTGGCTTGTTTCCTCCATTCATGACGGTCTGTCCAAGGCTCGCCATCATTGCTATCGCTCGCCCGCACATAGATGATGGAGGCAGATCTATCTGATGTCTTCCATCCACAGACCTTAATACCCGGCGCGGTGCAATCTAGACCAGTCGCGGGGTCTCCACTTCTGTCGCATGTTCACTTATTTGTCTACCTCCTCTTCGACTACCTTGTCCTCATTGTCGTTGAGTTTTGCCTCTCTTGCCCCGCGGACGGAATCGGAAATAGCAGAACCAGGAATTCCGTTCGCTATTTTCCCATGCCGTCTTCAATATGTCGCCACTCATATGGAGCCAATACTCTTGCAGGATGTGGGTGCATCACCACAAGGTCGGGAGTGCAACGAATCACTGGCGTGAGCGGGTGTCGTTGGCTTGTTCACGTTGCCTCCTACTCCTTGGCCAGGGTATCACTCATCAGCACACGCATCGAACGGAGCAGAGCAGTCTTGGTGCTGAGCATGGCAACCTGCTGCATATACGGCGCATTCTTCATCAGCGTGTTCTTGAACAAGTACCAGGTACTGAATTCTTTGCGCCTCTCCGATCATGTTGTGGACGATGGAGAGCTTGATGAGGATAGCGTCAAACCCAAGGACACCCTTCCGGCCACCGACAGCATCGACACCTTCGAGATCCAAGGCATGACCTGTACATCATGCGTTCAAAGCGTCGAAGGTAATGTCGCAAAGATGCCAGGCGTGCGGAGGGCGAACGTTGATCTGATGTTGGGCCGGGCTGAAGTCGTCTACGACCGCACGCGAGTACGGCGGGATGACCTTATCAGCGAAATAGAGGCAGCAGGGTTCTCAGCGGAAGTGCAAGTCAAAGAGAGCGCGGTGCCACCGCTGATGGACCTTCGCAGACGCCTGGCGCGGTGGGACTACGGCGAGGCGTTCACCTGGAGTCTCTTCTGCCTGGTCCCAATATTGGTCATCGATTCACTCCCCACGGCCCTGCTTGCAGCATGTCAAAGGCAAACATACGTCCTCATCCTCGCCGGATTCGTGCAGTTTGGCTTTGGGCTACCCTTCCACCGACGAGCTACTCTGGCAGTCATGAAGCTAAGGCCACTGCCAATGGATGTTCTGGTCTCGATAGCGACGACAACCGCATACGGTGCGAGCGTGTACTCTTTGGCGCGGGGAGATAGTACCAGCTATGCCGCCATGTCAGCGAGCCTGATCTCCGTTCTGTCCTTAGGCAAGCACTTAGAATCCCGCGCCAAAGCCTCAATCTCAGACACTTTGCAGGCCTTCGCGGAGACTGTCCCATCCCAGGCTCGTCTGTTCAATCCCCATAAGTGTAATGGTGATGGAGTCATCCCAGTTCGCATGCTCAGGAGTGGCGACATTGTCATCGTTCGCCCCAATGAGAGATTCCCTTGCGATGGAAGGCTGCATTTACCGGCAGATAACAAGACATATACGGCTAGGCTGGAGGTCGACGAAAGCTTCCAGACCGGCGAAGCACACCGGGTCGTCAAAGAGATTGGCGATATATGTCTAGCGGGTACATTAAATCCCGGCCCATCTTCAGCGTTGATCAGGATAAACTCCGCTCCAGACGCAACGACTCGTCTAGTCGAAGTCCTGGAGACGCTCGTACAAGCACAGCGATACAAGTCGAGCCTCCAAACCAGCGTTGAGAGGATAGCTTCGTACATCGTCCCGATTACCCTCGCTCTGGCCGTTGCAGGCTTCACGTATTGGCTCCACGTTGATGGATTTGATGAGGGTTTGCGGGCCCTGGTAGCGACTTTGGTGATTACCTGCCCTTGTGCCTTGGGCTTGAGCACGCCTGCTGCTCTGATGCTGGCGATTTGTAAGTCGAATTCTCACGCCAAACATTGGAGACTCGTCATCCGACATGTAGCTGACCCAGCATACAACCGCAGCTGTAAGCAGCGACCACGGTGTGATCCTGAAACGAGGAGCGCAAGCAGTCGAGCATCTCTCCCAAGCGAAGACGTTTGTCTTTGACAAGACCGGCACGCTCACGACTGGCAAGCTGTCAATGAGGCGGTGGCAACAAGCGCAGGGCTTGCTCGAGAAGCTCCAACAAACAAGGCTATGGTGGCAGCTCGTGCAGGCAGCAGAAGACGACACGCAACATTGGGCAAGCTCAGCCATCACCAAGCACGTCGCAACCATGTTTGGAGGCGAAGCTGCTTCGGAAGTCCTCCCGCGAGAAAGCATGGTCGTGTCTCCCGGCCGAGGAGTCTCGTGTAAGGTTCAAGACATAGCAGTCATTGTAGGCAACGAAGCCCATCTCCATAGCCACAACGTCAAACATGCGCAGATGCAGCAAGACCTGCAGTCTCTGGATGCCTCGGAGTCTTGCGCTCTAGTAGCGTTCGATGGGCAGTATGCCGGCATGATGACTTTCGCCGACGAAGTCGTCCCAGAGGCTAGAGCTACCATTGCTCGGCTTAAAAGCAAAGGCTACTCAATCGCTATGGTGCGCATCCAATCCTTTAATAGCGGAAAAGAAGTGATCGCTGACTTCGAGCACCAGATGACAGGCGATCGCGAAGCCGTAGCCTCACAAGTCGCTCACACCGTCGGCATAGACCAATACTGGTCAAGCCAAACACCAACCGGCAAAGCAGACCTAATCCGACATCTACAGCAAGGAGGGAAGACAACAGTCGCCATGGTACGCAATCACCTCATCTCCTCTTACCTTGACCCTCCAAAATCCTCATCAATTCAACCCCTTGGGAGTTTACTGACCAAAGACCCGTCAACAGGTAGGCGACGGAATAAATGACTCCCTCGCCATATCAACAGCAAACATAGGCATAGCCCTCCACTCCGGCTCCCCCCTCGCCGTAGCCTCCGCAGACCTAGTCCTGATGCGCTCCTCCATAACCCAAATCCTCCCCTCCATCGCCGTAGCAAGAGCCGTTCAATCGACCGTGGTAACCAACATCGTGTGGGCGACGGCGTACAATGCCCTACTAATCCCGCTCGCAATGGGCTTCGGTAGGCCTTTGGGAGTGGTGCTGCATCCGTACGTAACTAGCCACAACAGACACTGCTCGATGCTGACACGTTTCGCCAGTACGCTAGCCGGAACCCTCATGATCGGATCTTCGTTGGGTGTGACGTACAACAGCACGCGGTTGAAGCGGAGACTCGAGCGGGTTTTTGATGATGGCTATGCGCCAGGGGCGCTGGGCTCTACGGCGAGGGATGACAAGACTTGAGAGGGGGGTGCCAGATAGAGATAGAGCTGATAGGAGCCGAGAGGGATAGACAGCTTGGGGACATTTCCGTCTGCATATCGTTATCAGTCGTAGCATTGCATGCGTATCTATGGGGGCGATATCAAAAAGTACCGGCTAGTCGCCTAGAATCGAAATCACCACCTCCCTCGTCTACCACGTCCTCTTCCACCTCCACCTCCACCGCCTCCTTGCTGCATAATTGCCAGCTGCTGCGGAGAGTAGCCCGTGATATCCCCACCATCCTGCCCCTGCGGAGGCTGAAACCCCTGTCCTTGAGGCGCAGGCGAAGCATTCCCAAAACCACCCTGTTGCGGTCCACCAAAGCCACCTTGACCAGGTCCTTGCGGCCCGCCCATCCCCTGTGGCCCACCCATCATCTGCATAAACTGCCCCATATCTCCCGGTCCACCCCCCATGCCACCCATCATCTGCTGCATCATAGCCTCCATATCCGGCCCCCCAGGACCACCCATCCCACCTCCTCCCCCCATCCCTGGGCCACCTCCACCCATGCCAGGAGGTCCACCACCAAACATCGCTTTCATCTGCTCATCCGCCCTCCTCTGCTCCATAATCCCTTGTTGCATACTCTGCTGCTTGACACAATACTGCGTCCAGGCATACTCATCAAACCCGTAATTAAAGAAATCCGTCTGATCTGTCCCTGGAAGCCGCCAAGGTTTCGAGGACTCGGCGAGGTCGGCGTCGATGTTTAGGTGGGTGAGGGGTTTGGGCGGGTTGGAGTGCGGCCAGAGGGGTGTGGAGTCGAGGTCGAGTTTGGAGGTGCGGATGGCGGGGAAGTCTTTGCCTTCTTTGCCGTTGTGTGTTAACGCTCCTGCGGCTGCTGAAGGGCGATGGGAGGGTGGTGGTGGTGCGGTGGAGGTTGGGCGGGCATGAGGTTCTGATTTGATCGCCGGTGTCTCTGTCTTCGGTCTCTTGAACTCGTTTGACGGTTTCCGGTCGTGGGAGGGTGTTGGTCTTATTGCGGGTCGTCTACTTGGTCGTCAGGATTGCGCGGGTGGGGGATAGAGGAAGTGTACCTACGCTGGCTGCTCTGTCTTTGCGCCTTCTGGCTTCTCTAGTGTGAACTGGACATCCTGCACAGAGCGTCAATGCGATGGACTTGAGGTAGAGATAGGTATATTGATAATAATGTCCGTACATCCTCGTCCTCTTCTTCCTCCTCTTCTTCTTGCTCTCCACTCACGTCCATCTGTTCCGCCTTGAACTCATCGCCGTCTTCCTGCAGTTCTTGCTTCTCCGCATTATCCCCGCCGCCGTAGAAGTCGTCGTCGTCCTCCTCCATGGTATGCTAAAGACTTGTCGAAATCGGGGGGATGTTGGAGATGTTTGCGAGGATGCGACGAAGTTGTGCTTTCCAATTCGAGCGTTGTCGCGAGAGAACGTGAAAGCGCGTCAAGCTCTCGGCTCGTTCCGCACCAACCCCTTCGTTCCGAAAGCCGGGAAAACA
This sequence comes from Neocatenulostroma microsporum, assembly GCA_022814695.1. NCBI lineage: Eukaryota > Fungi > Ascomycota > Dothideomycetes > Mycosphaerellales > Teratosphaeriaceae > Neocatenulostroma > Neocatenulostroma microsporum. Next base: position 5,484 of record JAKLLW010000337.1, read on the forward strand.
TGTGAAGCTCGAAACGCGACGCCTGAGAAGCTCACAACAGCAGCAAAGCTCACATCACGACAATAGTATCGCCTCAACTAAGCTGCGGTGCGCAACAATGGCGTTCGGAAGATCCAACTCGCTCAGCCTGAACACAGGCGCGACGAACAGTCTCTTGTAAGTCCTCTCATCATCAAACCCATACACACGAAGTAGAGATCGCATACCCGCATACCACAGCATACCCGCATCGCATCCCTTGCTTCACGTTCCAGGATGCATAGCCATATAGTCTCGAACGCTGCGAAGCATCATGTCTTAACCCCACCAACACCAAGCGCGACGCTGGCGACGACTTGGCTGGTATTCATCCTTCGCGCAGAACTTTGCTGACAGGAGATTCGAACGATAGCTCGCAACAACCTCAAGCACAGCAGAATAACCCACCGAACCAAGCTGGAGCTGGAGGAGGTCCTTTTGGTGGAGGAGCGGCAGCCACTTCGCAGCCGGCGCAAGCGGGAGGACTGTTTGGGAGTACGACACAGACGAGCCAACCGCAGCAGGGGTCGAGTTTGTTTGGGAATACACAGAATAATTCGCAACCGGCTGGTGGGAGTCTGTTTGGGAATACGCAGAATAACTCGCAGCCGGCGGGAGGGAGCAGCCTGTTTGGAAATACAGGGACACAACAGCAGCCGACTGGAGGTGGCTTGTTCGGAAACACTCAATCGCAGCCTCAGCAATCAAGCGGCGGGGGTCTCTTCGGCAACACCCAACCCCAACCACAACAACAATCGGGCGGGAGCAGCCTCTTCGGCAACACGACCAACAATCAACAGCCGCAACAACAGCAAACGACCTCCAACCTCTTCGGCGGCGGCTCCACAATGGCTTCCAACAACACAAATACCGGCACTGGCGGCGGTCTCTTCAGCTCCCTAAACCAATCCTCGCAACCGCAGAACACAAACAGCATCTTCGGCAATTCCAACAGCACATCTCTATTTTCCAAACCGCAAGACAACAGCAGTATGACTGGCAACCAATTCTACCTCTCGCAGAACCAGCAAAACCGGCCCGCAGGCAACTCACTCCTCGGTCAGACTGCCAAGAACCCGAATGAGCTGAACGCCAGCTTACTCGGTGCATCTCAATTCCGCGCCTCCCAAGCCGCGCCCTTCGTCGGTAAGCTGTCCATGGGTCAGGGTAACCATAATGCGCAGCAGACTCTGGGCGCAGTGCAAGTCCATCAAAACGATCTGCGCGGGACAACGAGGTTCCAAGATTGCTCAGACGAAGTCAAGAAGCAGTTCGAGGCTATGGATACCATGGTGCAGAAGCAAGAGCAGTTCTGTCGGCAGGTCCAGGCTTTCCTCGGCAAACACGAGCAGGATGTCGAATGTCTGCCTCCAAGCGTGGCGGTTGTGAAGGAGAAAGCCGATGGGATGGAAATGGTTCTCGCCTCCGACGCTATGGCCGTCGAGAGCGCGAGGAAGAGGGGCGACTCGGACAAGAAAGACTTCATGCGCTGCCAGCGTATCGCAGAGAACCTACTGTTGCCGGCCGCGAACTACCAACTCCCCAGCGTCTCGGGCTATGGGCGCCCATCCATCGCTGGCGGAGCTGGCCACAATGGGGATGAAGAGTATGATACTGATCTCATTGGCAATTACTTTGTCCCCATGACCACCAATCTCCAACAAACTCTCAACTCCTATGCCTCGAACCTGGCGGAGATTGAAGGGCACATGCGCGTCATCGAAGCCTCGGCTGTTTCGCAGGCGCAGCAGCTTGCTGCTAAGAGGGCGGGTGTCAGCGGTGGAGGGCAAGGTGGTGATGAGACGGTGCGGGAACTGGCGGATACGCTTAGAGGGTTTGAGCAGAGTATTTTGGGCGTGGCAGGTACGGTTGGTGAATGCAGAGAAGGCTTGAATGAGCTGGTGCTCGGGAGGCTGGGCGAGGCGATCGGCGCGGGGAGTAGGCAGGGGCTGGGAAGTAGGCGGCCGTGGTAGGCGATCTTGGAAAGGATGGGCATGAGCGTCGTAGGCGCTCGAGGACCTTAGATGGCTAAGATATAGCGCGCTGCGAGGACGGAGCGAAATCATGCATGCGCAGCGGACCTTGACGCAGGCTTATGTACTTACGTACGTAGAAGGGACGGCAACCGTACTACTAGTCACTCGACCTATCGTCTCGCCGAGGTGAGATCTACCTGGGGCTCCCGCTGCAGTCGATGACTGTGGTGACCGCGCTCGAGACCATTGAGCGATCCTTAATTGAGACGACATCAGTGTACCATCTCTCGGAGATGGGATCTTGGAAGCGTTCTGGAAGACGATGCGGTAGCATCTTGAGCTTCAGACCTTTTGAAGATGGTGGCAATATCCAGGGTCGCTGGGCTTCATCTGAGACCCTCCATTCGACAAGCGGGTTCACATGGGCAAAGTCAAGGCTTGGGCTTTGGCATGTGATTGCGCACTGACCAGTGCGGAGCACCACTTGATACGTTGACGATATTCGATGTCGCACACAGTAACCATTGCGAGTCGTCCGTATTATTGAGGCATGCGGGAAAGTGTACGTGAACCCAGTCCGATATATCAAGATACGCCGCTAACAGAGGATGCAGTCATTATGACAATATCAAGCAGCGCGGCCGCCGCGAAGGTAATAGGCACCACCGAGCTGCTGGAGAATGTTCTCCGCCACCTCGACATCAAGACACTACTCCTCGCTCAGCGCGTCAGTACCAACCTCCGCGACACCATCCAAGGCTCTATCACGCTTAGGCGTGTACTCTTTTTCGAGCCGCATACAACTCCAGAGCAGTCACGAGCCATCAACCCATTCCTCCTTGATCGGATGAGAGTCCTGGTCTCGAAGCAATTGGAGGTCCGGATCTTCTGGACTGGCTTTCGCACGCGCTTAGGGACGCTCGTTTCCAGGAGGGGATTTTGGCCAGCGGTACGTAAGGTGACAAGCGTGGCGGAGGATCGTAGTTGGCGGCGTATGTTGCTGTGTCATGGGCCGGCTGCTGTTGAGATCACTGCGGGCTGGAGATTCATAGGTAGTATAGAGTGGACAGAGGGTCGGACGCTTGGAGAGTTGCATGATATGTTGGTGGAGCGCTATTTGAAGGATGCTTGATGGGCGATGAGCTCTGTCAAGGCTTCAGCCGGTAGAGGAGCTCGACTGGCCCACAGATGAGGAAAAGCTTGCTCTGTAGGAGGCAGCAACCACACTGTGCTGGACTGTAGAAGATGTCTCGAATGGGCCAGAAAGTTCTCTGGCGCAGGCCACGGCGTACCATAATAGGAGCATAACACTCGGACTGCATGCACGATATCACATTGCGAGAAGATGGTACGTAGAGTCGAGCTCCTCAGTTACGAAGACATGTTCCTCAGCACTGCACTCAGTCCTCAGTGGACCTCGCTCCCAACAAACAATATCTCAATACGAGGTACTCAGTGATTCCTCAACGGCTTCTTCACAGCTCTCATCGCCGGGAGAGTCCCTTCCCTGCCAGGCGCTCTACCCACTTCTGTCACTATCATGCGTGTAAAGTCCTTCAAGAGCCAGTAAGAGCTATGCGCCCCCAACATTGTGAGATACTGTATCTCCAGCGGCCCACCACCATACCTCAGACAGAAATCCACTTGCCCGTTGTCATTGAGCAAGTACATCCGCTTCTCAGCCATCTCCTCATGAGTAAAATCGTGGATCTCCATCTCCACATTCGAAGGCAGTCTCGGTAGCGGCGGTGGCGCTTTGGCGTTCGAGTAAGAGGCGGACGAGCCGGCGAACCAGCTGGTACTGCTTTTGTTGCCGAACCAGTTGGTTGTGGAGAGAGGTATCCAGGCTTTTGCTATCGTGGATGCGTATTGGGCGTCGACTGTGGCGTTGATTCGGTACGAGACTGGGTCGTAGCCGTTCATGATATTGTAGACGTTATCGACAGGGACGCAGCCGTACTGGCCTCGTGAGCCGCAGATGCCCAGGCGGTCGGAGGTCGGGTCTTTGTCGCCGGATGCGGATGTGTGATCGATACGTGGGAGGAGCTGGGCTTTCTTGAGGAGTAGGAAGAAGCCGGCTGGCGAGCCGGCGAGGAAGAGGTTGCTGGTGTTGAACAGAAAGTGATCCAGCTTCTCGGCTGCTAAGTCGACTAGTGTAGGATCCTGTAGGTGCTTTACTATGGTTGTAGGTTGGCGGGAGAGGATGTCAATGGCCATTACGCTTCCAAGAGAGTGGCCGATGATGTGAACGCGACCACTTTCTGCAAAGCCAGGATTGTGCTTACACCAGAGCTGATAAACACGGTTGGCCTCGCTCACAACAGCAGCAATCATTCTCGGTTGATGATGAGACATATAGTACGGTACATCAAGCATGACGTCGCTTACGAGACTTCGTACAGCAGGCAGTGTATCGGGCGTGATGTCGTTGAGCGTGAACTCGTTCGACGCTGTATCGCTAGCACCGTCACGGTACCCGCCCTCTTCGAAAGATAGCATATGTCGCCAGTTCACCGGCAAGACCATGATACCTCCCATATCTGACCGAAATCGCTCTTTGACCTCTTTGGTACCGACCTCGACGTTCACGTCCCGCCTGAAGGCGTTCATGGCATGGGTGAAGTGGAAGCTTTCCATGCGTTGACTGAGCTTTTGGCCGATACCGTGTATCACAAGTATCAGGTCGCTGACTCCAGGTCGCTCTGCTTTGGCAAGATTGGGGTCAGTCTTCCGCCGTCTCTTAGGTGGCGCGCCTGATGCCGAAGTAGCTATGCCCTGCTCTGCACGATCCGCTTTCTTGCTGTGCTTAGTCGGATGCAGCTTGTCCCACACTTCTTGGTCGAAGCCTCGTACGACGGGTATGCCTAGCTTGTAGCCCTTGCGGATGTAGTTCGCAAGCGGTCGCCTTCCGTAGTATATCGATGGCATGAGACTTGGCTGGAGTATCCGCGCTTCTTTGTCGTTCGCGTAGATGACGCCATGGTGAGCATAAGAGCGTGCTGGTCCTCCTCTGCCGTACGTGGGCGTGCCAGCTGCCTTGTTGTCCGAGCCGCCAGGTCCAGTGGAGATATCAAGGATGTCGCCCGCCACCTCCACGGCCTTCTCACGCTGCTGCTCCGGAGTCTCTTCCGGCTCTACCAGGTTGGATGTAGCGTACCGCAGAAGATCTTCCCGCGGTGTCATACCGCGCCTGCTCGCCGGTCTACTATCTGCAGGCTTGGGTACTTTGTCCGGCCACAACTTATGCACTATCTTCATCTCGCCAATCGCACCAACATCGACCGCACTATTAAGCTCATCCTTCCACGTCTCTGTCCAGACCTTCAGCTCCACATACCCGGCTTCCAACATAATGGCTACTGACGTTTCCACGGGCAGCATAGTATCTTGGTAAAACCATGTACCTCGAACTACCGGCGCTGTATCATGTACAGGCTCCCAATAAATAGGCTGCATAAGCAACTCAGGCATCTCTACCTTATGTAGCCTTGATACGCCCACTGCTACGCTCGTCTTCGGGCTCTCTTCCTGTCTCTGCAGCTCAGGAACGGGACTATGCTCTGCCAGATGCGATGAATCCTCCCAAACATACGTATCCTGAGCATGTATCTTTGGCCGCGCAGGCCTCTCCTCTGGTACCCTATGCAGATCGCTCATTCTCTTGCCCGAAGGCGCCCGTATGAAAGGCGTCCCAGTGGTATCAGGCAATCCCGATACCTCTGCTGCACTATGCGGGCCATCTGTCGCCGGCACATCCGTATCCAGCTCCGGAGGTCCATCCCACTGGCTCAGACTCGACGCAGCCTGTTTGGATAGGCTCAGCCGCGGCCCTTTCACCTTCGAGCCTGAACCCCTTCTGCCATCCGTACCGAGACTCTTAGAGCTTGCTCTCACCCTACTCTCCTCCCTCGATGCCGACTTCTCCCCTTGCTCCTCATTATATTTCAATATCTTCCGCCGTAACTCGTGCCATGCCTTATCCAGCGACGTATTGTCATACTCAGAGAACGGCTTCGGAGGCTGTCCACTTGGTACCTTCCCACTGGTCGGTGGTGGGAGAGGAGACAGCGGATCGTCTATTGGCAAAGGACTTGTATAAAAATACCTGGCCTCGATCGGCGGAGGAGGCTCAGTGTGGTGCAGCACCTGGCGGATATACTGATTTGCGCCGCTCATCTTGCCAGCCTCACGAATGCGATAGTGACAATCTCGGGCCTCAAGACATTAAGGATGTGCTGATCGAGTCTCTATTTACCCAGACCCAGCCAGTCAAATGCGGATGCCTGCTTGGTCTGCTGCACGTTTGACGTGGCCTTTCAGGCAGACCGGATCACCGTCGCTCTAGCCAATGCGATGTGGTTGTCTTTGAAGGCAATGCGAGCAGCATAGCTGCATCTGGCCTGCTGCAGGTTGGCGACGTGGCAGGTGTGTCGTACAGCGTATTGATGCGCATGCAGAAGATTCACGAGGAAGACGCGCCCTCGGCCATCACACTGACGCGGTGGCATTTAAGACATCTTTCACATGCACACCCCCACACCAACACCAGACACCAGACGGGACTGCAGACCTCACCATCATCATCGATGCCCCGCCTGAGGGGGTAGGTAGTAGGTAAGGTAGGGTAAGTCTTACATCCTATGCTCGAAGGAAGCGTAAACGAATCAGCCTCGGTCAGCAACAACTCAACAATCTCCTTTATCAGTTACTCCCATCTCTCGTATCACACACAACTTGTCCTCACAAACCACAATCGAGTCCTCGCAACACTCAACACCCATCACCATGGCATTCAACGGCACCCGCCTCTTTCGCTACGCCCTCATCGCCGAAGGCCTAGCGAACACCGTCGGCATCATCCCAGCTATTCTCTTCCCAGAGACCGCTCTCTCCTTTCTAGTAAAAGGACCAAACGAAATCACGCCTGCTACCAAGACATTGATACGGTGGTTCGTCTACTCTCAGCCTCGCCAGGAACGCCCAAGCAGCCTACTGACGACAATATAGGTTCGGCGCAATAATCCTAACCAACTTCACCCTCCCACTGGCCATGTGCTACCCCAACCCGGTCCCAAGTCAGGGCGGTAGCAGTACGTATCTGATGTTTAAATCCCCCGGAGGCCGGCTCAGAGCTCCGAAACCGCTCTAGACTTAGAGAGACATTCGCTAATTCATAAACCCACAACTTTTCAGGTCAAGTCGTTGCCTGGAGACGCTTCGTCTACATGACGTTCGGCATCGGCGAGGCTGGGCTGGCAACTGCAATGCTGTTGCAGTATGCAAGCGGGGATAGTGGGATGACTGACAGTGCCCTGCTCGTTGGGGCAGCGAGCATGGGCGCCTTTATGAGCTTGCGAGCGTTCTTCTTGTATGTGAGGCCGAGTTATATGGGGGCGCAGGAGAATGCCAAGAAAGCTCAGTAGGCACGAGGGCGATCCTTGGCTTGGAGAAGGTGGCTTGAAGCTTCGAAGCCTCCTTGTTCATGTTCAGAGACCTGTGATCTTCAGCAGCTATTGCTCCCGTCAGCACGTTATCGAACGATCTGACGGAAAGGCGAGAGCAAGATGGAATGGTAGTCATTGGGTCACTACAGTCTAGCTCATTCAGCAGCACCCTGCATAACCCCCCTCCCAAACCAATCGCTAATAGTCCCAAACCTATCACTACTCCTCTGCAATGCATCCTGGAACAAATCATGCCTTCCTGCACTCTCCACTTGAGCCTGCCTGATCTGCCTCACCGTCCGGTTCTGGTTCGCACAGATAGGACACTCCACCTCACCTGCTTCCTGTCCATCTGCAATATTCAAGCACCGTTGATGGAAGCTGTGCTTGCACAAGAAGTGCACGGTCGACAGATCGAGCGTCGTACCACATGTCGAACACCTGGTCGCGCTGAAAGAGGCGGGTTTGGTGGCTAGCTCATCAATATCTTTCACTTTCTGCGCCGTGTCCGTGCGGTAGGAAGATATGAGACGTCGGTTCGCAGTGATTTCGTTCCGCTCGCGTTCGACGGTGGAAGAGAGGTACTTCTTAACCAGTCCCATAGTAGCCACAGCATTGGTGCTCAGTGTCTGTATGACTTGCAGTGGCGCCATCAACCCATCTTGGTCGATCTTCTTGAGCACAGCATCGACCTCATCACCCGCTTCTTCCAGTATTTTGGGATCGCTGGTGAAGTACGCCAGTGCTGCAGGGTACAGCTGGGGCTCTTCTGGTCCGTACTTGTGCAGCGATCTGATCGCACCCCGAGTATCGCGTGCAGCGGTGTATGACCTGAAAACGTCGAAGCGTAGGCCTTGCCGTTCGCTGACGAGTACTGTGCCATCCCTGAACTTCTCGAGGTCGGAGAGGAGCAACACATTGGATGTGTCGATCGGCACATCCTTGGACTCAATGAGCTTGCGAGCCTTGCGCTCCCATTCCGTCTTTTCCTCCGATCGTGTCGTGCTCGCTTTATGCAGGTAGATCTCGAACAGCGTCGTATACAGATCCGGTTTTTGCTCGTCCTTGAGGTCCTTGCTGTCAATGAGTGCTTCCAGAAACGTGACAAACTCATCCGGATGATCAACAAACGCAGAGAAGGCAACACGAGGTTTCGGTACTTCATACTCCACAAAATCACCAGGTGTAGTGGTCTCAACGACCTGCGTCTGCGTCACCATCGTATCGTCGGCCTTGCTCGGCTGCGACGACATGCTCATACTCGGCAGAGAGATCAACGCCGCCAGATTTTGCACAGCTGATTTTGTAAGTGTCCCAAAGCCGCCGCTGTTCTCTGGTTGCGCGGGCGCTTCCTGAACAATGACGGCATCCTTCTTCGGCCGGTACTGCCCAGTGAAGTAGTCGATGAAAAGCTGCGTGGTTTCGATCGGGCAATGCTCAAACAGCACAGTGCCGTACTTCATGAAGTTCTGGTACGCTTCCTTTGGGTCTAAGCGGACGATGTACGCTACAGCTTCGGCATACTTCTTCAGGTCCTCGATGAGGATATCGACAACTAAGCCATGCTCATTGTGTCGTCTGGCAAGAAATGCAGCTTGATCGTAGTAGCCGCCTTGCCTGCACATGACGATCGCTGTGTCGAGGTCGAACTTCAGCTCGCCAGGCTGCTTGATGAAAGCTTCAAGCTTATCCACGTCCTTCAGCTTGGCGTAGCAGTTCAACAAAAGCGTAGTGTGGTCTGATGTCGCTTTGCCTTCTTCATGCAGTGCCTCAAGGTACTCGATAAGATTACGCAAGTGCTGGTTGTCCAAGAACTTCCGTATAATCTGAGACGGCTCGGTATTGTCAATGGCCCGCAAATACTGCTGCATTGCCGTATCATAGTCACCCTTCTGGTAGAGGTAGTCGCCGTATCTGCGGAAGATGACGTTCTGCTGGACCGGATCTACCTTGTACTTCTGTGCCAGATTGATGGCCAGAACATAGAGGGAGAGCTTATACAGCATCTCCAGCTTCTGCTGAAACGTCTTCTCGTGATACCGGTAGACCTTGCCATCGATACTGAGGAGAAAGATGTCGCCCCATATGCTGAACATAGTGTTGACCTGGTTCGATAAGGCCTCGGAATGCGCGATGAACTTCAAATCGGTATTGAGAATCGTAAAGGTACTCGAATTGAAGATATCCTGAGCTTGCGTACCGGCAAAAGCGCGCAGTGCTGTGGTCGTTGCGAAGTTGTTTCTAGGTGGTGAGACAATGAGGACATAGTCTTTGCTGACACCGACAAGCTTCTTGGCGCCCTCATAAGCGTATGAAGCCGCCTTGCCCTTCGGTCCATAGGTGTAGATGGCATCATCTCGAGCAACGACGATCTCATTGGAGTGGGGATCGAGGGTCATGCAGCCTACAGCGCAGCCATGCTCGTCCAGTGTTCGAGCTGGCGTACCTTGCGCTTTGCCGGATATTGCGAGAGCGCGGATGCGAGACGTAGTGGCGATGTACAGTGCGGTCGTATTAGCTTCACGGAACTCCAGACCAGTAATAGGCTCCTCTGACTCGAAGACGGTCCGCTGCTTGGTCCCTCGGTCATGTATGAAGTCTCCTCGCACAACCGTTACAGCACCATTGGCGAACCCTACAGCTAGCTGAGCGAGGTCATCCGTCACCGCAAAGCCAGTGGCTGGGAAGTTCTTGCGGCCGTTCTGCACAGTGATGCTGGAGAGACATCTTGGGAAGCCGGTTTTCTTCTCACTCTGCTCCAGGCTCCAGACTTTCAGCTCAGGCTCATGAGACAAGTCTTCTGATAGCGTGAGCAAATAGGCTGTGTCATTGACTTGCTTTACATGTGTGATGCTTCCAGCGTCGTGAGCCTTCCAGGAGCGGGTTGACTTGAAGGATTGGTCTAGTAGATGCACTTCGCCGTGGGGTGTGCCGACGATGATGTTGCTTGAGCCGGCTGCTATGCAGCTTACGTTTCCTTGCTGAGGCTATCAGTATCTCCACGTCCAAGATGGGGTGTCGTACATACATCAAGCGATACCGAGCCATCTCCATCCGGGAGGCGTACGTGAGAGACATCGAAGAAGCGGAAGGCTTTCCACTGGAAGTCGGTCAGCTTGAGTACGATGGAGTGCTACGTGATCACGTACCGATGTCAGCGCCATGCTATCGAGCCATCTGCTTGCCTATTCAGAATAGGAGAGGCGACGATGTAGTTGCCTCTGAAGTACAGATGGGACAATGTGAAGGTCTCATCCCATGTGTACTTTTGAGAACATCTTCACGTGATTGATATGCAGGTTCGTGTTTAGCGTGTTGTGGGGGAGCTCCAGCCATTCGAGTCGCGACCTTTACCTGGACTACTCTCACAACCTCCCATGGGCATCTCAGATGTTCACCAACCTCACGACGGCACACACACAGCAAGTTCTACCTGACCTCCGAACCATGACCTCAGCCCACCGAAACCACCACTCACGCGTCGCGAATCCGGGCCCTCTACAACCTCGACCTCTCAAGGCATCCCACCACACGAATCTCTCTTCACCACACACCAAAAGCACATACTCTCCCCACAGTCATCCAAGCGTCCATCATCCTTCGCCTTGCGCGATGGGATAACAGTCTCGGCTGCGCTCCCGCTCGTCACGAGACTGCAGCGACAGTCATTGAGCACCGTCTCATTACCACGTCTACGCAGAGGTAGTGCTTGCTGGGAGTGGGTGGACGCGCGGAAGCTTAACCCTAAGCAATACCCTCGGTTATAATATCTATATGTATATGGATATTCAGTCTCGCGGTCTCACTATCACATGTGAGAAGCTGCTAGCTTCTTCGACTAGTCCCTTGGATCCTGAGTCGCGAGCCGTGCTGTGATGGCGCGGGGAGCATTTGGGTGAATTTGGGCGAAAGAGTTGCTGAAATGTCCGGTGCCTCAGTATGCAGTATTTTACTGGGCAGTAATACAGCGGCTTCATGCGTCGGTTTGGTAAGACTCCCGAGGGGGCGCGCGTCGAGGCTGCTGGCTGGACGACATGCTCTGATCACTAATGGACAGCTTTGGCGGATAAGATGCTGGTACGAGGAACTATGGGAGAGAGTGGGCGAGACAGTGTCGGGCTGTCCTCACTTTGGGACAGTCACTAGGATCTTCATATGCTGCTTGCGGTACGAGTGGGAGGTTTGGCGTGTGACAGTGGAGTCTGCAACGCCGCATACCGAGCAGCAAGGTGTACGAACCGTGATGGCGAGCGGCATTAGCACCTTCAGTGGTGTCTACTGTGGCAGGAAGGCTCTAGCAGCGGACTGATCTTGAAGAGGCAGTGGGAAGAGCATGACAGCTCGCTCGCAAGAGTGTCTAAGCCTACATACAGACTGCGCAGACTGGCTCGCCTCCTCTCCTGGCTCCGCATCACACTCGTCTGAACCATGCTCAGCATGTAGCGAGGTGCATCGGGTTTACACACAGAGGCGACTCTTTCTGCGCGGTCCCTCGAAAGAGGGTACCCATGGCATGTCATACGCTCCTGCATCCCCGCTCTCCTCGCCAAGTCAGTCTACTCGCTCTAGCTGGAAAGCTGCAGTAGGTGTTGCAACCTCTCACGAACCCTCGTACACCACCGTCGCTCTCGGATCCGGTACGCACGCCGCAAGGCAAAGACCCTGCTTCACCACCTGACCTACAGAAACCCACCCATCTGCTCGCAGCGAAGACGTCCTGCACACCTCTCATACCCGCCACGCTGCTAGTCAGAAGGCCACCTACTCTCCACCTCTCCCTCCAACCAAGCAAACACCCCAAAGCCCGCCTCACGGCTCCCAGCCACCGAAGCGGTTCGCCACAAGCGCGATTGTCCGACCAGCCGCGTCAATTATCTCCCCTCATTGCCAACGATTGAGGGTGATCGATGAGCGCCGAACCAAAACAACAAAATGCCCGCATTCTGCCCTCCACAGTGGAAGAGCGGCGCAGCCTCACTTACCTGCATTCGTGGGAAGTGAGAAGACAAGCGGTTTTTGCAGATGTACTTTGGCCGTTTGTATAAAATGCCTCTCCTCAAGCCGGTAGCTTGCTGCTGGTGGACAGGAGATGGAAAAGCAAAGACTAGTCTCCAGGAGGAGTGCTTATTCACACACAAAGAGAATCGGACATATACACCTTTTCCTGCGCGAGCGGGGCTTGGGATGCCAATATTGAGCGCAAGAGGTTGTACGAGAGGTCTGGTGAAACGACGTGGGCGGTCTCGGATGTGCAGCTGAACTTGGTACGGATGGGAAGACGGTCGAGCAATTCTGTGCTGCTTGCGCCATGAACGAGGAGGGATGATGAGAAGTGGTTCTCCTGAAGCCGGATACTGTTATCTCCTGCTTGGACTGCTGGAGGCTGGGGGCAGCGTTTACTGAGCAGGCTGGGTACACATCTGTTATCGAGCGGGACCTCTCTTGAGTGAGGATCAAAGCTTTGGCTTGTCTGCTTGGCGCTTTTGCCGGTCCTGCTTGGTTGTGCAGCTCTGGCCTTTGTTGGTTTGAGTGGAAGGAGGCGGTTGATGGTGGATGGGGGGCTGCAACGATGGCTCTTGGGAGCCGGGGCCGCTCTCTCGAAAGAGAGGGCGGCGAAGTACTTTTTTATATGTCTCCCTATCTGCACTTTCGGTCTGGAGAGGAGAGGATGGCTAACTGCGCGACTAGGTTGTAAGACCCTCAAAGCCCAAGCCACCAGAAGACGATGGGCACGACCGCGGTAGCCTGACAATGTTGGATGAGCGCCTAGGCATCCACGCGCAGGGCAGATAAGCAGTCCTGAATTCTGGATAGCGATTTGACAAGCCCGTCGCAAATCAAGACCTCAAATGCTCAGAACCTCCCGAAAGCCCGCAACACCTGTCACAGCGACAGCGACGGTGGCTCGCATATGCATGGAAAACGCCAGGAATGCATCCACAGCCCTACTTCAGCACCATCGCCGCCCTAGCGATGACACCAAGCGCCCAAAAGGTACCCCCAAAGTACAACCCACTTCTCACATACGCCAACTCCCTCGTCTCCGCCGTCAAATAGTTCCACGTATACAACGCCCGAATCACCATCCAGCCAATCGCGAAATTCGTCAACCCAACCGCTCCCTCCCCTCCCTTCATTTCGGCGAGCAAACCGGCGAACACGGCAGCGACGAGAAGAGGCAGGTTCTCCATGTTGTTGCGGTGACAGGCTTCCGCGCGCTCCCAGGCCGCGTACTCGCGTTCGGTTAGAGAGCGCTTGAAGGAGGCTTTTTGGCCTGAGCCGTTGGGGTTGCGGTTGTCGATCGCGCCGTATTTGCCTTTGGAGCCTATGCCGGTGGCGTAGCCGTGAGGGAAGACGGCCAACATCCAGTAGAGCGGGATGGTGAGGAGGGGGATGTTTATGGAGCCGGTCGCCATGGTGGGGATGATCGAGATGTGGTTGCGAAGACTGCGATGGGTTCGATGAAGCAGAACACTTTATGGTTTGAGTTGTATGCTTTGCGGAAGGAAGTTCACTTGGCTTGGGGGCGAAGAAGAGTAGTGGGTTGCTGGGAAGAGGTAATGGAAGCGGTGTGGTTTCTAGAAGGAGTATTATAATGGTATGGCTCGGATGTCACAACTTCCTTTGTGCCTCGAGTTGTGCCACTCACAAAAAGATCAAAGTATGGTCCGAGACTTGCAATGCAGCCATGCGCGAGGCTTTATCAGTGCTTCGTCACTATCTCCGAAATGTCAGCCGCTTAGCGCTGAGATGGCAGCCTGACGTCGCACTCGCATTCTCTTCCAAGCGACACGGAACGTCCTCGACCCTGCGAATCCTACTCGACTGCCATGCCCTCACAATAGTATAGTATACCTGTGCCTTCGTTGGAGCTCATATGCAAAAGCTTGTCATCGTCCTGTCAGGTCCCGCCCAGAAGCCACCTCGTCACACCCCGCGCTGCAAGCACTTACGCTTCGAACCCCGCTTCATCGACCACTCCAGCTGTCCAGATGAAGATAAGCCTTTACCAGTCTTGGTATCGACAGCTGCAGCCATGCTACCGCCATATGCACGATGCTCGTGACCGAGCCGCTGTGTGCCGCGGGATGGCTGGGTAGACTGAGGCGATAAGAGCTTGAGCGAGCCTGATGTACCTTCAAGCTTCCCTTGAGCTTGAGTGGTTGGTAGGTCTTCGTCTCTTTTGATCTCGTTGTTCAAGGAGTAGGACGTCTCAAGGCCGAAAGGTGCGCTGTGTTACCATACTCACTGCCGTCAGTTGTAGCAGAGAGAAGAAGGCAGGATGTTCGCCCTCGTTGTCGCTTGCGCCGCGACCCTTATCCTCACGCCAGAAGCTGTCCTAGCTGCGCAATACACCGTCTGGGCCAGCGTGGTCTACTCCCGTACGGGCGAGCGCACACCAGAAGTTCTCGGCTACATCCCTACCACCTTGACATCGCTGGGGGCGCAACAAGCGTACAACAATGGCCGTTTCTTCCGGGACCGCTATATCTCGAGCTCAGGCGCTTCAGCTGTCCTGGAGAGCGCACCTATCCAAGGCCTGAGTGCTAACAGCGTCGATGGCTTGCAGCTTTACGTTGGAGCTCTGGATCAGCAGTATACAGTCGCCAGCGCGCAGGCATTCGTGCAAGGCTTCTACCCGCCAAACACACTCAATGCGACTGCTGCGAGCGTGCTGGACCCTACAAGTATACTTGCTAATGGTACGTATGTCACTGGTCCGCTGCAAGGTTACCAGTACGCTCAAGTCCATACCTCTGGTGCCCTGGACCCGGAGTTTCCATACCTTGGTGGCTCGCTGGACTGTCCGGCATTCGATGTGGCTGCTGTGGAGTACACGAATACGCCAGAATTCGGCAGCACTGAATCGGAGAGCCGGGACCTGTATCAAAGCATTGGCGGCGAGGTGCTTGCAGATGTGTTGGATCAACCAGCCTGGGTAAGCATACCACTAGCGAGAGATCTGTAGTGAGTAAAAGAATCGCACTGACCCACACTCCACAGGACTACTACAACGCCTACGCCATCTACGATTACCTAAACTACCAGAACGCCCACAATGTCACTATCGCTTCCTTACTAGACCAACACGTAGATTCGGACACCAACATCTCAGCCCTCGACCGCATGCGGTGGTATGCCGACCAGCAGCAAAGTGCTCAGCTAGGCAACATCACAAAAGAAAACAACTACACCGGCTCCTCCGACTCCTTCCCAGCAGACATCACAGGCAGCATCTCCACGATTGCCGGTAACCTCGTCGCCGCAAAGATGCTAGCAGCCCTTCAAGTCGCCATCGAAACCGGCGGCTCCTTTTACAAGCTCTCCATGCTCTTCGGAGACTTCGAGCCCCTCATGTCACTCTTCGCCCTTACCGGTCTCACAGGCATCGACGCCAACTTCTACGGTCTGCCCGATTTCGGGTCTGTAGCAGTCTTCGAGCTCTTCTCCTACACGGAGGATAGCAGTGACATGAGTTTCCCATCCACCGATGACCTCTGGGTGCGATTCTACTTCCGCAACGGCACAGGTCAGAACGGCGATTCGAGCGGGGATTTCCAGTCTTACCCGATCTTTGGGAGGGGACCGAGTACGGCGGATATGATGTGGGATGATTTCCAGGAAGCGATGTATGGGATTGTGTTGAGTAATATCGGGACGTGGTGCACGCAGTGTGGGGCTACGAATATCTTTTGTTCGGCGTGGAATAGTTCGGATACGTTGAATTGGAGTGATTCGGAGTCTGGTAGCTCTTCGGGGAAGCATGGGCTGAAGCCGGCAGTTGCGGGTGTGATTGGCGCGATTGTTACGCTGGCGATTGCTGGGCTGGTGTTTGGAGCTGTTATGTTGTTTGGTGGTGTGCGCTTGCATCGCGTGGAAAAGAAGCGGAAGAGCGAGATGGGAGGGTTTAAGGGAGGCATGAAGCTCGCTTCGGATACGGACTTGACGATACCTAAAGGCGGTGCGGTGGTGGGAGCCTCCGTTGAGCGGAATCCGGACAGCCCTGTTAGTCCAGTTGGGCATGAGAGGATAGGGAGCTGGGAGCTAAAGCAGGCTGAGGCTGGAAGACCAGGTAGCATGGCGGATGCGCAGAGTATCAGACGGCCGAGCTTTGAGCATGACGAGGATAGAGTGGACCCGTTTCGCGACCCGGTGAAGGCTGATGAGCATGTCTGAGCACATGGTCTTCAACAGGAGAGACAGCAAGCGCAGAGAAAAGAAACGGGCCTCGCGGAACAGTAGCAAGGCTGCGGTTACGGTGCTGCTTTTACGGCTTGGTCAGAGTACGTTGGACGAGGTTGCAATACCTTGCGTACCTTGAGCAGCGACTCAGATTCGAGACAAAGTCTTAAGCGGCACCTCGAGTGGCCGAAAGCTCGGCCTGAACAGCTGCGGGACGAGCAACGAATGTATGATGAGGTATGCGGATATGGATGATGGACTTGGTGGCTCAATTGCTTCTTGCGATTTGATACCCTTTTGGATATTACACAATTCACGGTCAAATGAACAGTTTCTCACTCCTCTTCTCCGTCCCAGCTCCGAAAGGATACTGTAGGCTGCACCAGCAGTACGTTCAGCTCGTGTTGGTTTTGAGAGCTGCAATAGAGTCTACTGACCTGCCGAAAATGCTTGCGACTCCGTAACGCCTCGCTGTAACCTAGCAAGCAGTCGCTTCTCGAGCGTGCGCTTTCCCACCGGCTCTGCGTCGTGCCCTTCGTGCCCTTGAACGCCAGACCATGCGGCTTTCGTGGTCCTGCATGCCTTCGAAGACTCGTACCTCCGATCCCGCAGTCGACCCCTCAGTCCTCCATAGTCGTGTCGCCGTTGGACTGCCCCTGGTTCTTTGCTGATATCCACAGCACATTGTTACACCGTATAAGAACCTGACCCAGTGTGCCTGTGCTCTTCCCGTTCATCCACTCCTCCGCACCGCTCAGCTGGATGTTCATGTAGCTGTCGACCGACACCAGACGGCCAGTGTACTCGGTTTGGCCCCACTTCAAGCGTATCCTGACTTCGTCGTCGACGAGCGATTGCAGCATCGGCCGCGGGTTGAGAGGGACGAACTGCGCATGCGCGTTAGTATAGCTTCTCGCAGAGCATGATGCCGTGGTACCTACACTCATGGCGGAAGATGTGCTGTTGTCGAGGTCGTCGCTGTGTATTCTGATTCAGGAGCGTGGTATGGTGCTCTCGTGATGTATCGTCCTGCTAGTAATGCGACCTGAAGATGTTCGAACGGTCGCGTAAAAGTGGAAGCTTCTGAGGCTCTTGCGCGCGAGTCATGCAGATCTGGCTTCCTCTCCTCGACCTGCTGCGACCTTTCTGTAGCGATCTTGACTCCAGAACAAGGCCGATTTCGTACACCAAGACCATTCACGACTGTGCTCATTGCTTCGCAATAGGTCAAGCGATCAAGTTGCATAGATACGATGATGCGGACCAAATTTACACCAGCAGTCGTCACGAGCTTCGCGGCAGCATTCCTAGCGACAGACTACCTGCTCTACAGGCAGAACTTCAAATACGTCAACTCTTTGGTCTGGGTCCGTGTGCTGGGCGGCCGCGGTGGCGCTGCTGTTTAATCAGATGAACACCAATGGCGCCATCATCACCTTCATGACCGAGGCGACGTTTATGGCACGAACAGGATGCACTGCAGAAGATCCGGGCTTCGTAGGAAGATGTTGAACTGATAATCCCGACACTGGCGGAAGACATACGAGGACCGGCACGAAATAGATATGCCACGAAGCGATGGGACTCTCCGCCAGTACACTCCTATACAGTCCCTATGCTACCAAGTCTACCACGGCACAGTCCCATTCTCATCCACAACAACCCCATGAACCTTCTCCTTCGGCTCAACAACCGCCTTCACAAGCTCCTTAGCACCCTCCTTAGGATCCTTGGGCCCACCAAAGCCTTCAGTAGCGCACCAGCCCGGACAAGCACCGCCAACAGTAAACCCCTCTCCCTCTAGAGACGCCGCGTACGACAGCAGAAGCATATTCAGCGCGGTCTTCGTCGAGCGGTAGATGTCGAATCTGTTGGCTCGCATGCGGCTGTCTTCAGGCGCAGCAAGTGAGAGCGAGCCCATTGCCGAAGAGGTGAAGGTAATGCGCTTGCCGCCTTCCACGGTCGACTTGCGCAGCAGTGGCAGGAAGGCTTCGGTAGCTGCTATGGTGCCGAAGAGGTTCGTGTCGTAGTGCTGGCGCATCAATTCGCGGATGTTTGGGCCAGAGCCATCGGCGGCTGGTCGTTGGGCAGTGGCCATGCCTGTATCGGTTTGTTAGCTTGCTGAGTGGCCGTTGGGATGAGGAGAGGTGGATATGTACCGGCGTTGTTGAGGAGGACGTCGACTATACAGTGTCAGCGGCCAGTTCCGACTGGACTTCTCCCGAGTCCGGGAGCAGAGATCACTCACGTCTACCAAACTTCTTCTCAACCGTCTGCACCGCAGCCTTGATGCTCTCATCATCACTCAGATCGATTTGGATCGGCTCAAGGCTCTTGCCATCGACTTTGACCGTGGCGTCTTCGGTGAGTGCTTGGGTGGCCTTCTTCGCTTTGCCAATGTCTCTGCTGCCGACTAGGACATGGTATTTCCCAGTGGCAGAGATTAGCTGTGCGGCGAGGTAGCCCAGACCTTTGTTAGCTCCGGTGATGAGGATGAGTATCTTGTCCGACATTCTGCTACAGGTCGTTCGGGAAGTCGATGGCGCTGGATCCGGGAATCGAAATCGATGTTATGCGTTGAGTGGATTGTACTATGCAGTATGGAAGTGATGATGATGGAATGGAAACAGAAGTCCAGCGTCTGAAGCCTTCCCTATATACTCTTGCCATATAATGGTTGCCGACAGGGCTCCAGCATCATCCCAATGCTTGGTAAGATGAGCTGATTCCTGTCTGCTGAAGACAACGGGTACGGCTTAGTGCGGCGCCGCGATTATGTAGGGATTGGCGGTCTCGATGCCGGTTTGGATCAATAACGCGATGCGAGGCTATTGTGCGAGTCAGTCGTTCTGGAGGGTCGGAGATAGCCTTGCTGCTGATGCCCCGACCCTCCGAACGCTAGTCTGACCGTCGGGCATGTTTGTCAGCGCACCTTGACCTGCACCTTTCACTACCAACAAGCAACACTCCTATCACTCTAGAGGGCTTTCAACCCCCTCTTGGCGGAGAACTATGTCCGGAGACGGCGAAGGGTGCGATGTTCGGCCAACTCTTCGATCGAGTTGTTGAGGTGATGAGAGGCCAGAGACGAGACCCGAGGCTTATATGGAAGACGAATGGGCCCGACTGTCCTGAGATGTATCAAGATCTGTGTGAGCAACTGACGGATATCAACGCACGTGCAAGTACATCGACAGCTTCCTCGTATGAAGAATTAACGTTCAAGAAGTGCGGTGCGCAGCACAAGAGAGAGGGAGCACGAAGAGGTGCACTTTAGGCCAGGACATGTTCATGACAATGTTTGTGAGCATACTACTTCTTCATGCTAAGCTCCACCGCTCATCGTGCCTCGCTAACCTTACCAATGTGCGAACACCCGCTCATCCTCATCAACCAGCGATTGCCCCTTCCGCTTCCGCGTCTCGAAGTCGACCATCTTCTCCTCCAGCAGATCCGTGATCTCGCCAAGTGTACAAAACCAAACACGCCCGCGTACACGTTCTCCCGACCCGGCGTTCCGTGGCGTGGCATTGACAGTCAACACCGTCGGTGGCTGAGTAACGTACATATCTCTCCACGAGCCCTGAGGGTAAGGAACTCGGCCTGCCTGGTTTTCCCGGACGGCCATGAAGCCTCCTGGGACCGCGAGCTTCGTCGAGTAGACGTAGGCGAAAATCTCCGGGATACTGCAGTCCCATCCGCCCTTCATCATCAATCGCTTCACCAAAGGGTTAGTCACAGGCTTCGCCAAACGGATACTATAGCCTGACCTGAAGCCTTCGGGTTCGGAGGATGACGTCAAATACCCATCGGCCGACATGGGCTTCCTGAATAGTGCTCGTTGAAGTCTGACCGAGCCAGAGAGAAGACACGCAACGTACTTGTTGAGTCGTTGCATCTGCAGCAAGTCTCCAACTGGTAGATATAGCAAGATCATCTCCATGATCTCGGGAATGTTGCAGACTTTTTGGCAAGCCTCGAAGCTCTCTGGTCTCTCCTTGTCATTGAGGTCCTTGGAGGAGTAATTGCAACCCGTGACAGCACCTGTCGGGTCGCTGGATGACTCTCGCTCGACAGTCTGCACCTCTGGTTCACCAGCATGCGCCATCGTTTGTGATAATGTCTGTTGGTTGCTTGTGTGATGTGGTGGGTTGTGTGTGGTAAGGTTCTGCACGCTTCGCCGAGCGTTGAGTGTCTGGTCTTGTTCTTGGTAATTGTATCACTGACCATACCTTGCGGGCCTGGCCAGGTACTTATATGTCCCGAACGAACCATGAGGACGACAGTGGTGACTCAAGCTTGGACAATTCTGGATGGAACGAAACGTTTGAAGACAATTCCGTCTCATCGGGAGAAACAGGTGAGGCTGGGTGACACATCGTGTTACAACTTGGCGGCAGACTGGCAGGTATCGTGTATACTCCGGGTCTATATGTGTGTATAGGATACAATACACGGCATTGCCTGTCAGAGTCAGACTGCCGTACTCAAAACCCACAGCCGGCCCTTACTCATTCTAGTATCTTCCTTCGCCAAGTGCTTTGATCTCTATAGCTCATGACTTCTCGCAAGATTTCCATCATCACACCCAGCTTACAGGGACCCAAAGTCCAAAACAGGCCATCTTCGTATTCAGTATCTTTTGGCTAGATACATACGTTGCATGCTGTTGGTGGTTGCGTGAGATACATGTGCCTCCACGATCCTTCGTCGAAGCCCGTACCCCTTCTTTCTCCCCTTTCCCGAACACCAAGCCATGCTCCAGCCTTATCGCGGTCGTTCGAGTGCTTGTAGGACGCCAAAGCTGGACCGCCAAATGCTTCAGCGATGTCCCAGCCATTGACTGCCAGACACTGCCGCGCCAGGGGGTTGAGCTCCGGCGCTGGAGGGCGCAGAGTTTCAGTGAGCCTGAGGGAAGTCTCGGGAGTGTCGTTGTCGGCGTAGCCTTCCGGTGATACGGGTCTCTTGAAGAGCCTTTGCTGAAGCTTTGGCGAACCATTAATCTGGGTAGCGAGGCGTTTGCTGACCAGCTGCATGCGTAGAAGGCTCTTCGCCGGAAGATACTGTAAGATCATCTCGGACAATTCCGTAATGTCGAGTATTCTGCGAAAGACTTCGTTAGCTCGAGCTTGCTTTGCTGCCGCATGACGCTTACGCCTCAGTCTCCCACTCCCAGCTCCCCTGGATGCCGTCGGGCGGGAAACGGTCGTCGCTAGTGGTGTCGACGAAGAGTGACGGCCAGAAGACATGGAAGGTATGGGGTTGTCGTGTCGCTGCCTCACAGTCATGGTTTAGTCTCTAGAGCTTGTGCAGTGTTCCATGAGTTGTGCTTCGTTATTGAGGGCGCGGCGTTCTTGTCGGACTATTGAGTGACCCTCTGTATTTGCGAGATGTCAGACACGATGCGCTTGGGCTTCTAAGTAGGCTGGTGCGATGAGGACAGCAAGCCGATGGCTTTGACTCGCGGCAGCATGTCTGGCATTTCAGCCGAACCGTGGAACGGTTGAAACATCCCCACAGCATCGCCATCTTCGATAATGCCTGAGTGACGCTGGAAGTCTGCTACAGACCACTGTTGACAGACTCGATGCAGTGGGATAGCGGATACCAGCATTTCTGCGTGGACAATTGAGCTATCGTCTACTAAAGGTCATGTGAGCTACCTGTCGGAAACCTCGCCTATCAGAAACCTCACCAACTAGCCCCAAGTGCCTCCACCACCACGTCCTTGCTTCCGCTGTGAGCTTAGGCGCCAGTCATCCTCACCAGCAAATCTATTGTGAAGTGGCTGGATCCTTTCGTCTCGTTTCCGTTTAGACATCATTCCGTCCTTACCAGCCACTTTAAAGAACGTCGGAGCTGCTTCTACAAGCCATTTGGGCTCAATAGAAGTCACATTGTGCATATACTCCCGTGTCGTCTCAACTAAGCTGTGATAAATCACATGCTCAGCCGCCTTACCAAAGAGAGCAGACGAAGGATGCATATATACAGGCGTCCCTTCAACAAGCGTCTTATAACCTTCTTGAGGGTCCTTCCGAGCACTATTACGGAAGAATCCACTGCAGAGAGCTTGTCTGACTCTCGTAGTGTCCCGTCCGCAGCTTATGATGCGTAGCCGATGCCTGTCGAGGATCTGAACGAGTTGTTTGCGTACATCTTCAGTCCTCTTCATGTTTCTCGGCTGGATAAAGTTCTCAAGACACCACGGATCTGCCCTCCCGGCACCTTTCCAGCCGTTGTAGACGTTGAGAAGGGTGAGATGATCACCGGCTGGATCATGAAAGCGTGCTTTCTTCTGGTCTGCTTGCTGTTGCTTCTCCTTCGGCCTGTGGAAGACGGATTGGACCGCAGAGATCATAGCCACGATACTCAGCATCTCATCCGAACAGCCAAGTTCGACGGACATGATCAAAGACTTCGCCAGAGCGGGCTCCATTGGGAAGTCTGCCATTCGCCTGCCGAGGCGGGTAAGGAGGCCTTCATCATCGAGAGCTGACAGAGCGTATAGCTCCTCCAGTGCGGTCAACATAGTATTCGTTGGCGGCGGATCCATGAAGTCAAAGCCAAGCAAGTCATTGATACCCATAGCCTTCAACATCAGGATAGTGTTCGACAGATTCTGCCTCTGGATCTCGGGAATCGTAGTCGGTAACATCTCGTTCTGGAACGCCGACTCGGTGTACAGTCTGAAGCACTTTCCTGGCCCAGTTCTTCCAGCTCTGCCAGCTCTCTGCTTCGCCTGTGCTTGCGAGATAGGCGTAACTTGCAAGCGGTCCATGCCGAGCTTGGCATCGTAAGCTGTTTGCTTCACGAAGCCAGGATCGATGACGAAGAAGATGCCGTCGATCGTGATGCTGGTCTCTGCAATGTTGGTGGCGATGACCACCTTCCGGCTTCCAGACGCAGCAGGCTCAAAGATACGGCTGGCAATCTCAGAAGGCAGCGCACCGTAGATGGGTAGGATGACTAGCTCTGGTACGCTTGGCCCAAGAGCCTTCATACGCTCGAAAAGGATTTCGCAGGAGGTGTCGATCTCTTCCTTACCCGTCAGAAACAGGAGTATATCTCCAGGTGGCTCCGTAAGATGGATTTGCATGACTGTCGTAAGCGCAGAGTCGAGGTAGTCGCTTTCCGGCTCGCGGCTGTACATGATCTCCACCGGATATGTCCGGCCTGGTATGGTCAAGATCGGACATTCGTTGAAGTACGAGCTGAACTTCTCGGCATCCAAGGTCGCGCTAGTGACAATGACCTTCATGTCCGGCCGCTTCTTGAGCGTCTTCTTCAGCAAACCGAAGAGCACATCTGTAGCGATGGTCCGCTCGTGCGCTTCGTCAAGCATGATGACCGAGTACTTGCTCAGCTCTGGATCCAGTAAGATCTCTCGTTGCATGATACCATCGGTCATGTACTTGATCCTCGTTCTATCGCTTGTCTTGTCTTCGAAACGGATAGTATATCCGACTTCTTCTCCAAGCCTGCAGCCAACCTCGTCCGACACTCTCTGCGCCACAGACATGGCAGCCACGCGCCTAGGCTGCGTGCATCCGATCATTTGGCCGGAGTTTCCGTACCCAGCCTCCGCGAGATACTGCGTCAGCTGCGTCGTCTTCCCAGACCCGGTATCTCCCACCACAATCATGAGCTGGTACTCCTTAACGGCATCCAAGAACTGCTTCCACATCCTGAATGCCGGCAGACCCTCCCTCTGCTCCTTAATGCTCATCGAAGTGCGCTTGCCAAGCTCGCCGCGTCCGCTGGCAATCTTCTTCCATTCCGGCATCTCTTGCTTCTGAGCCGACTGGGCCGCGTTCTGACGCAGATCAGACGCAAATCGTCGCTCTTGAGCCATGGGATCGTTCCATTCCTGGTTCAGATCTGTCTTGGAAGCCTCCTTAGCCGCCTTGTCCTGCGCTTCCGACTGCCGTAGATCTCGTCTCTCCTTCGCCAGCACATCACCCTGCATAGCTGCCCTGTTCATGCTTCCATCTGGTGCTTTGATCACTCGAATCGGGCTCAGTTCCAGCGACTGCTTCGTTTGCCCAGCTAAGAAGGGCGGCTCCTCCTCTCTCACTTCGATGTCAACATCTTCTTCTTCCTCGATCTCCTGCCCGTTGCCTGTTGCGTTGTAGTCCTCGTCGAGATCCGGATAATCAGCAGCTTTGATGACACCAGACGCTATAAGCTGACGAATCTCCCATCGCTCTGGGCTGGTCATACGTTTCCGCGGGCCCTTGTTCCTTCCAGCATTCGGACCTTCGATTATAGGCACAGAGGGCGCCATCGGATCTCCACGAGAGTTGAGACCTACGGAGTTGGCTCCCGTCCCAGCGCTTTCCAGACGGCGCCCAGCATTCAGATCCTGACCTGTAACCTGATCTACTTCTGCCATCGACAAGCTAATACGCTTATCCTGCACTTTCATGACCTTCACCTTGACCTCTTGATCTCGTGCTACGAGATCAGACGGATGGTTGACTTTCCCTTCAGCCATAGCGCTGACGTGAACGAGACCGTCTACCTTTCCCTTGACACCTCTCAGGTTCACAAACACGCCAAAATCCTTCACGCCGGTCACTCTACCGTCGTAGATCTTATGTAGAATCGGAGATTCGTCATCTTGCACCGGAGGCTCATCATATGACTCCCGTCTACGTCTTCCCCGTTTCGAGTCTCGATCTTTACGATCGGAAGGCCGATGCGAGCGCGTGCGACCAAACTCGTCCTCAAAGAGATATTCGTCATTGCGAGACTTCTTCCTGTCATCCGGGCTCCTTGATCTACGAGAACGCTTGCTATCTCTGCTTTGACGAATCGGGCTCAGGCTACGCTTGCGGCCGTTGGTAGCCTTTGGTGGGCCAGCCATGGACTCAAGAGCCGCGAACGTATCATCCAGCACATTTTCCTTGTCTGCCTCTTCGTCGAACACTGGTGCCTTATCCGGCAGGGCCAGTCCTGCAAACTTCTTGCTCTTCTCGGCTTTCCCAAGTCCATTTCGGTCTGCTGTATCGGCCTCCAGCGCATTTTGCTTCCTCGTTGGATGTAGAGTACGAATCAGTCGATCGATCGATTCAGCCAGGCTCTTCGGGAACTCGAATTCGTCCAGTTTCTCCTGGAAAGCGACAAGACTGGAGCATTTGGCGTGCTCCGCGATCACGAATTCGGCAATCGTCTTGTCGGAGACGCCCATGTAGTTATTGATCTCGCTCGTGACTTTGCTAACGAGCGACAACAGCTCCAGTTGCTCGAAATCGTCCATGGTGATGGTAGGCTCTGGCGGACGCTGGAGGTCTTTCGGTGGACGGAGATGTCGAGATCTGAAAGTGCAAGAGCGAAAGCAAGAGGCTCTGCGGGAGTAAAATCCGGGGCGCGATTCAAGAGTGACGCACGGACTCCAGAAGCTGACTAGCTCGATATCTCTGAATGTCAGCCAGTCGATGATCTCCGTTTCTACCAGCGTGCGATCAGCCGCTGCATTGCTTACCAGAGACCACGAGAAATGAACGGTAGTGGGAGATATATGCCGCTTTTTCAACAGCATCGCCCATTCACAAGCCCCCCCGTACAGACCTCCCTCTGCTTCTCGAAAGCGTAATAGCTTCGAGATCTATGGCACGACCAGCAACGACTTATCTCACTGACCCTTACCTGAATCTTCTCATCAACTCGGTCGGTTGATGTTGTTCGAGCCTACGCCGCAGTCGACTGGAAGCAAAGGCTATCTTCGGGAGCACTGGACACGTGTGGACCGTCACTAGCTTTTCGCGCGAGAACGGTAGACTTTGGCCATGCCCAGGCTCTCACTCTGGCTGCAAAACTTGCGACAACGCAACACGAACCACAGTCATTTGGCCCCCAGGCGGTATCTTCGGGGGAGAGCGCAGTAGTCTTGACATTGTGCTTGTGATAGAACAGGCTGTTGAAGCGCAACGGATTGGCACAGCTCCCACGACTGCATACAGCCGCCAAGAGTCCATGGCTGGCCTACGCAGTACGAGACTGACTGCGATTATCGGGATGCGGGAGATGGCATCGCATGGCCAAAGGATCGAGAGAACAACAGATATATTGATCTCTCAGCTAGTCTAAGCCAGGGTATACCCACAAGCGGCAGTGCTACAACATACATGCATAGGTCATACTCATAAGCGTCCAGTCCACCCGTTCCATCTCTTTGACGCGCATGCACATGCACAAGACCTCACTCATCGCTTCGGTGGCTTCAGCATGCGCAACAACGGCGGGATGCGTTGCCGCTTGCTCAGCCCAACCCTGTAGTTGATCTTCGAAGCACTTTTGATGGGCGAGTGCGATGTAGGCCCGCCCTTGGCAGCCGCCTTCTGCGGAGTGCTGGAAGGCTTCTCGGGCGATGGCGTCGGCCCTGGCTTACCGAGCGAGGCTGGTTTTGGCGGTGCGACTGCATCGTTCTCCTTCCCACCACCATCACCTTGCGGCATGCCTTCCACGCTTTCGATGGGAGTGTCTTTAGCAGGCTTACTGGTCTGCACTTGTGCTTCAGCGAGTTCAGGTTGGGGCTTGCTCGTCACTTTGGCTTTGGCCGGGCGGCCACGGCCTTTCTTCTTCGGCGGCTCCTCAGGCTCCTCAGGCTCTTCGAAAGCTTCCACCTCCGCGTCCGAGTCCTCAAGCACTTTCTCCGCTGACTTGGCTTTCGAGGAGCGGCCACGGCCTTTCTTCTTTGGTGGCTCATCAGCCTCTTCGTCCTCTTCCACTTCAGCTTCCGCGTCGTCCAGTCTCTTCTCTGGCGACTTGGGCTTGGCAGTGCTCTTTGGTCGACGTCCAGGTCCCTTCTTAGGCATGTCTTGCGGCTCTTTGATCGCTTGCTTGACGTCTGCGGCATCGTTGTCGTTTGCTGTCTTGGGAGCGTCTAGTGCAAGCTCATCCTCATCCTCGTCATCATCGTCATCGACAACCTTGCGCCGCTTTCTCTGTCTGGGCTGCGCTACCTCTTTCTCGAGCTTGCTCAGCGGACCAGTCTTCCGCTTAGTCTGCTGCTGGCTGAGACTTGGCGTTCGTTGAGAGCCATCAAAGTCGACGTGATCTTCAAAAATTGTGGTGTGACTACGCCTGGCCTTGGCTGTCGACTTTGGTTTCGGAGCCGGCTTCGCAAAGGCCTCCTCATCATCCCGCTTCTTCACAGTAGCTGGCTTGACGACGATCTTATCGTCGCCCCGCGCACTCAATGGAGACGGCGTAGGCCCCTCGGCTGGAGTCGCAACCTTCATCGGCGTCGTCGGGCCCTGCTTGAGCTCGACCGCTGTACTGGACACTCCTCCTTCGGTACGCTTCCCAGTCGTTGGTGCTTTGGCGGCTGAAATGTCCTTTGCTGTGCTCACGGGAAGTGGATCGTCATGGGTCGGTGAGATCTTGTCTGGAACGCCAGGCGCCAAGTCATAGGATCTAGCGGAGATCGCAGCACTGGCCGTCTTGGTTCGCTTCTTCTTTGCTGCCTTTTCTGGCGCGGTTGAGAAGTCTATCGGCTCTTCGACCATTTGCGTGGCACGGCGTCGGCTTGGTCGCGGAACGTAACCCTCTCTCCGCAAGCCGATGGCTGCTTCCTCAGAGTTGAACGGCTCTGTGTCTTCGTTTTGAGCCTTGCGCTTGCGGCCTCTGCTTGCCTTCTGCGTGCTCGCAGGCGCAGCTTTGGGTGGCGATGGTGTGGTAGCGTCCTGCACGGGGATCTGTACTGTTGGGCTTGACTTCTGTCTTGGTGCAACGGTCTTTAGGAGTGGCAATTCCTCAGTAGTGCCGTGCTCGGCGGCGGCTTCAGCGGCTCCTGCTGGGTCCGGCTGCCGTTTTAGTAGTCCGGTAGCCTTGACACTTGCACCAGGAGCAGCATGCTCACTAGGTTTCGGCTCAGGTCCAGGCTCCATTTCGCCAGCCTTCTCTGGCACGGCGCTCGAGTGTTGCTGTTCAGCCGCCTCCTGAGCCTTCTTCGCAGATGGCGTCTGTTGCGTTTGAGTCCAAGGTAAAGAAGAGCTGTTGTAATCGTCCGACTCGATCAATTTGGCCGCCGATGTGCTGAGTCCTTTCCGGTTGGTGTTCAGAGCCTGCTCGATCATGCGTTGCTGGGAAGACTCGTTGTCGACCGCGGTACTACCGGAGTCATGGAACATTACGTTCGGTTCATGCTGCACGAAGTTCGCTCTGATGGATCCGGTCGGTAACCCCGTCGACGAGTTGCCGCCCGAGTGCTCGGTGAATCTCGCCGACCGCGAAGTGGCAAGGGCGAGATCGTCGTCTCGTAGAGCAGCAAAGTTGCCTTCGTCATTTGCTATACGAGCCGTAGAAGAGCGTTGCTTTGAGTAGGTCTTCGTCGTCTTGCTGCGCTTGACCTTCTTCTCCGGGCTAATGGATGGTTGCCTGTCGAAGACGGTGCTGTGCCTTCGCTTGCGGCCGTCCTGGAAGGTTGAGCCGGAAGATGAAGCCGGTGCCATTGGCATTGCAGCATCTGGCGAGTCTGCGAGGAGTGCCCGTTCGGCGTCACGGATCTGGTTCCTCATGCGATCGGTAGACCCGGTGCTTTGCTTCGCGCTGTCGGCAACTGCTGCCTCGGGTGGCGATGCCTTTTCACGTTCAGGCTCCACGTCGATAGCAAACTCGCCATCATCATCAGAGTCCGCTAACTCCAAAAGCGGCGGCATTGTCGTGTTGGGCCCTGAGCATTGATCGAGATGAAGTGGGATTGGCAAGAGGTAGATTCACGGCGCGTCGCGTGAACGCGGGGATGACACGGTGCACGTGCAGAAATTGAAGTAGGAATCATTGAGAGATGTGTAGGGAAGCAGCGAGATGCTCACACTTTCGTCTAATTAAATGCATTTCTTACAGACCGCTTGTCGCCACGTATAGAGCGCCTAGCAACCCGACCAGTACTCGCAGGAACGCTTCGCAGCCGTCTATGTACGTACGCCCAAGACCATGCATAGCATCCCAACGTCAACTCCGCCTTAACGCTTGCGACTCATCTGCACGCAGACAGCCCGTGGTGCTTGTCCGCTGCGTAATTGTGACACAACTTCTAACCCTCAAACTCCCGGATGCTGGAGTTCATCTTGCCCGGAACCAGCGCCAAGGGCACGATACCCGAGACGTGCATCTCAGGGCCGAAAACGTGCATCTTGAGACCCAGCTCTTGACCGACAGCCTTGATGTTCTTGAGACCTTCCTGGTAGTTAGGACCGGCACGGCGGACCCAGATGTCTACCTTGTGCTCGATGAGGAGAGGTGCGACTTCGCGGAGGGCGCGAATGACACCCTTGAACGTGCTTGCGACCTGCAATGCATTAGTACAAGTGTTACCCGTAACTAGCAATGAGCGTAAAACTTACGTTGGTGAAGTTGGCAATACCACCACCGATGAACAGAACCTTGCCTTCTGGGTGCATTGGCGCCCGCAGCATCAGGTCGAAGACTGTGCGTGCGTAGTGGAAAGTCTGGGTCTCGGTCGGCGCACCAGAGTACTCGCCGTAGTTGGCAAGCTCCGAAGCATAGCCAGCAGATGCAATGGCATCGGCGTATACGACGGACGCACCACCACCGGCGACCAACGTCCAGACACGGCCCTTTGAGTTCAGGATGGTAAGCTTGAGCGACGCACCAGTCTTGGCATCCATCTCAGCAATGTATGCCTCCTCCTTGCTCATCTCGCGGCCGAAAGGTGCCGGGAACTCCATTGGTGGGCCAGCGTCGATCTGGACCTTGCCTTCGCCCTTGCCTGGGATGACTGGGATACCGAGAGCAGCTGGTGCACGAGCAATGGCCCACTTCACACCGCACTCGAACTCGGCGGTTTGGTCAAGCTTCGCTGCCAAATCGAGGAAGTGCACTTCAGCGGAAGTCTTGTCTGCGTTCGGGATGGCGACCAGCGGGTTGATTTCGAGGTAGGTGAACTGGCAGTCAACGTAGACAGCGTATAGGCGGGAGATGAAGTCCACAAGCACATTGTGCACACCCTTTGGTACCTTGGAGAGCAGGCCCTTGGCGATCTCGTCGTTGCTTGGGTATTGGCTCAAGTCCACTGGGACCAGCAGCTTCTCAGCCTTGTCGTCAACGTCACCAACATCCACACCACCCTCGTGGTAGAACAGAATCCAGTCGCCCTGTGGTCCACATGTAAGCACGTGCAACCAGCCCCTCGATTCCAGGCTTTCAGCTTACCTCACGGACGGAGTTGATGTTGATGTAGTATTCAGTCTCCTGCGGATGCGGCACGAATGGCTCAACCAGGAAATGCCTCAGGGCACCTTCCACATGTTCAACCTTTTGCACCTTGTTCGCTCTTGCCGCAATCCACTCCTTCGCATCCTGCCATGTTACGTTAAGCTTCAGAAGTCCAGACTTGCCTCGTCGCTTGATCAGCATATCTGGCTTTGCTACGAACTTTGCGCCGGGTGCGAGCAGGAATGGGTAGGTCGCCTCCGCTGCGTCAAGCACACCCTGGACATCATCGCCGTCCTCGAAGTGGATTGTCGCGAGCTTCGCGGGTGGGTTGTGCGTTGCTGACTGTGGGAGAGGTGTAGGCTTGATGACGGGTGCGCGCGTGAGGTGGTAGTTGAGGATGGCCTTGCCGTCGGCCTCGGTGATAGCTTTTGCGGCCATGCTGAAGGTGTGATTATAGTGGGGTGTTCAGAAGCTGTATGAAGACAATGGTGTAAGCAGTTGCAATGGCAGAGTACGGTCGCAAATCTTCAAAAACAGAATCAACAGTCGTGCGGTATGGTGAGTAGCTGTGCAAGATCCCAAAAAGTTCGTTGATGCGGGCAACACTTCTTGCTGCAAGCGGTGAGAAAGCTAGCTGACACCTCCGAGTTGCTTCAGCAGGACAGGCGTACCGGTACCAAAGCCGAAGCCTCCTTTCTGTTGCAGGGACGATATCGTGCTATTGAAGCCGCTGTTGCCCAGTTCTGTATGGCCCGCTGCGGAAATTGATCGTGTGGATATCTTTTTGGAGTCGTTGTCGTTCGGATAATCTGACGCTTGGATCTTGCGCAGGTCCCTGGGGGAACTTTTTGCGACAGGAGGGGCGGCGTAACGCTGCTAAGAAAAGTATACGATGCGGGCGGGCCGCTGACTACGCACCTTATATTCCAATCGTCTCCAGGTGATGGCGTGAAGGATTCGGAAGCTGAAGGTCAGGCTATGGTGATGGTACGGAGAGCTGAAGCTGAAGTGTACGGAGTGATGATGTTGGAGGAAGTGGCAGTATCGAACATCAGCTCAGTTCAGGAAAACCACCGAGCTGTTCTCGAAGGTCATGTTGGATTACCTCCCCTGATGCTGGGACCACTAGCGCCATGCCGGGTTCGGGCCATTGAGGTGGGCGTCGATCCCGCAGCATGACGCCCTCATCAATATTTTCGTTATGCGGCTCAAAATATGTTGACCCTATGAAGGCTATACAGCAACGCATTCCCTGTAGACTGTGGACGGTGATACTGTTGGACTACAGCGATATGAGCAGTCAAAGCTGCGCTGCTCAGTAAACAATCAACATGCGGGGACGAGGGCGGTGTGTAGAAGCATTTTGGCCCGCTGAAGTGATCGTCAGGCTTACGCTCAGCCGGTCCCCGAAACCCCATGCGTTAGGCACGCGAGCGAAGGTTGCTATCCCGAGCGTCACCGCAAGGCTGAGGCTGAGACCATGTTCGGGAAAACGTACGATATTGTCGGGTTGGCGACACGACGGCACGGCTTCAGCGGCTCCAAAATTGCCAAATGCGGTACGACATCGTACGTTGGAGAGCCGTGCTAGAGACCGCCGAGATGACTTTCGGGACTTCAAAATGTACAGCTGTTGTAATAGATGCATGGGGCTTAGCGTTGGTGTCGCACCTGCAGCTTCACCGCGCAGGGGTACGATTCCGCCCGCAGCTCAGCAGCTGGTGGTGAGGTCAACCGAGAGTGTTGCTTTGCGACAGTACCTCTCGGACTTCGAGTCTTTTGCTCTGTACAGCTTCACTTCTCACTCTCCATCGCCTCACCGTCGCCTACCTTTCAGTGCCCTCTGTAAGTCCACCTTGTAGCCATTGCAACCCCGCCAAACCCCTCGAGACCGCGGCGAAGAAATTCTGCCACAACGAAAGCTCCCGGAGCCTAAATTTGGCCCACCGCTTCCTGTCAGCATCTACTTCGAGACCCCAATTGCACGCAGATAGCACGATTGTGGAAGCAAAGAAGTCAATCGAGCGACTCCGATCCTAACAGCTTTGCTCTGCAGTCTTCCAAAACCACAACCACCACAGCTGTAATACAGCGAGAAACACGTAACCATGGCACCCTCAGCCATTCCCAATGGCAC
Source organism: Neocatenulostroma microsporum (assembly GCA_022814695.1). Lineage (NCBI taxonomy): Eukaryota > Fungi > Ascomycota > Dothideomycetes > Mycosphaerellales > Teratosphaeriaceae > Neocatenulostroma > Neocatenulostroma microsporum. The sequence goes on from JAKLLW010000337.1 coordinate 38,426, forward strand.
AAACGGCGCAACCAACGGCACCGGCCTCTCTGCAGACGACAACATGAAGCGTTTCGCGGCTCCCAGCCGGCCTATGAGCCCACAGCCAGAGCACGCGCTTTTCCACCCAAAGACAAGATGTTTCGTCTAGTAAGCCATACCAGCCTGAGGAGCCCAGCGCAGGGCGAGGAGACGGATGCAGAGAGCTGACAATAGTACAGCGGTCTTCAAACCAGAGCTGTGCAGGGTATGCTCGACTTCGACTTCATATGCAAGCGCAAGTCTCCGTCTGTAGCAGGTATCATCTACACGTTCGGTGGCCAGTTCGTCAGCAAGATGTAAGCCATACACCGAAGGCAGAAGAATTTGAGCGGAGGCTGACAGAACACAGGTACTGGGGTACCAGCGAGACCCTTCTCCCGGTCTACCAGCAGTCCGAGAAGGCCTGTGCCAAGCACCCTGATGTCGACACTGTCGTGAACTTCGCCTCCTCTCGATCCGTCTACCAGTCCACAATGGAGCTCATGGAGCTCCCGCAAATCAAGTGCATTGCCAT
>JAKLLW010000338.1:0-38927 GCA_022814695.1 Neocatenulostroma microsporum
CGTGGCAGGCTATTATTTGACTATCCAATCGCTAAAAGCGACAGCACTATCTACACTACTTATTGATGCTCGCCCATAATACAGTCATGACCACAACGCCGTTGTTCGGCTTCTCATAAGCCTTTCCAGCTGTCGACAGAATGTCATTGGGTCCGGAAGCCGAATGCGCGAGTGGAGATCCGCACCACAGCTCGTATCTCATGCCCATCGCACTATCGACCGGCGGGACGAAGCCAGGGGTGGCGTGCGCCTTCATCAATCCAATCGTACCGGTTGAGCATTAGATCTCGGGCCAGCTCTCCTTCGAACCCTCTGTCGAGTCCTTCACCGTAAGCTCGCCCTTGGCCGTAATAATCCATCCCATCCGCCGGTTGATATTGCGTACCCCAGGGCTGATAGTCTGCATCATTGAGGTAATACTCTTGATTGAAGTAACCGGTCTCTCCTGACGCAGGCCGGTACCATCCGCCGGGATTGACATCGAAAGCGCCGAAATGGCCACCTCGTGGAGCGTACCAACGACCTGGGTCGTCATCGTCGTAAGGGTTGCCGAACCCATATCCTGCATCATTGTCATGTCCCCATTGAGCAAAAGTTGGTGGTTGGTCGGGATCTCGTAATGAGTTCCACCGCGCAGCTTCCCACAGCTCTTCCACCGGGTACAGATCGCCGGCACGGTTCATCATGTAAGGATCGTGCAGCTCCTGAAACTGGCCCAATTGACCGCCAGAGAAATCCATCACGCCAAAGGGCTGGTATGGTTCCTCGCCCAGAACTTGTGAGTAGGCATGGCGGTTCCTGTTTCTGGTGGGTGTTTGCATATCTTCCCACATATCTCCTTGGACTCCATAGCTTGACGGGGCTCCATAGCCCGGAAGCATTTCATAGGCTTCTGGTTCTACATAAACCGGAGCCTGCTGAACCGCCCATGGCATGTAGAAATAGTCCATCTTCGAGAATCAAGTCTCTGCAGATTGATCGTGGATGTGGCGGTTGTCGAGTATGGTAATTGATGCCTGTGATAGGCAGAGGTTGTGACGATGGGTCGTTAATGCGTGTTGATACCGAAATTGTGAAAACAGCTAACGCGAGTGATAAAGGAGGACTGTTGGTAGAAATTGTTAAGATGATTAGGAGAATGTAAGCGCAAGAGCAAGATTAGCAAAAGTTAGTACTTATACTCGCGGCAGGCAGTTCTGTGATGTTGGGGTACCCAGAGTCGATGAGGCATGTACTGTGATGCTCGCCATGGTTAATATACCCAGCGTTAGTCTTGGCCAGAGGTTCGTAGGTGTATCAGCCTGGAAGCGGAGAAGTAGTGAACGTCTGTAAGGCAGACGAAGAGACCATTGCAGCAATAACGCCTATCATGTATTCGCGAGTGACCTGCCAGGGAAGATCGGCAATGCAAGTGTGGCAAGCAATCGATCGCATCCACGTTGGAAGCCAGATCGCTTCCCAGCAATGACCACATCGACAGCCGGACTATCCTCTCGCCCACATTGCAAACCTAAGACTGATGTTCTTCACTGTGCTCAGCCTCCAATCGTTCTTTGTCGGAAGCTCCAGCGCTGTATCGCATGATGCCTCAAGCGCCTACTTTCCTGCTGATCCGCCACCAACGACCTATCGGCGACAGTTCGTCACCAATATACTCTTCTGCGCATTCACTTCCCTCCTCCTCGAATTCCTCTTCAGATACCACAAGAGGCGCTTGACCCTCTTTCTGCCTTTGTGCTTCTTGCTCCATAGAGACTTCTGTTCTCGATCGATCTTGCATATGCTGCTCGCTGTCGTCGACAACGTAGTATTCCATCAATCGATCTTCTGGACGCTCTATGGTCTTCGTAATGACCTCGTCATTGAGGCCTAGGGGACCGGGTAAGGCCGGTCTTGCCGCTCTTGCGAGTCTCGCTAATGCTGTGCGTATGTCCTTCGAGTCGGTATCTGCCATTGTGGTGTTGATTGCTTTACAGAGCTAGGGCAATGCAGAAACTCAGCAATAGAAGCCATATATGCTACAGGTAATTGGGAATGTTTGCAGAGTCTTACTAGACAATGGAGCCTTGTCTGAGACAGTTCATCTAAGACAGTGAGGTCTCTTAGGTTAGTGCATATCTGATGCGTCAATACGTGCTATGACTGCTCGGCTCGAAGCACTGCGAGCTGTTGCGTGAGTAGCCTTAGGGCCAGACCTCGACTCCAAGAGCCACTATTACACAACCGGCTTTGCCAGCTCTTACTGCCTGCCCTCGCCCTGACCTGTTCGGTCTTACTCGTACTTTCGCGGCCTCCCGACCTTCCTCTTCGGCTTCTCGGCCTCCGTCTCTCCAGCTGACACACTCTCTGTCTGTCCACTGCCCGTTGCCTGCCCTCCAACCCCTGTCTGCCCTCCACTTGCAGCTTGTCCTCCGCCCACAGCTTGCCGTCCACCTATCGCCTATCCTCCTCCTAACAGCCCTGCCCGGTCAGCCAGACTGATGCCGGCCCAGGGCAGACACTTCCCATACTGCTTGAACATGACGCAACACATATGCTGACATTGCCCAGTGATGCACGGAGGGTGTCCTTGAGCAATGTGCTGACAGAGAGGAGGAGGTGCGTTGTTGTTACCCAGTGTAACCGGGTCCAGGGTTGGTGGTGGAGGCGGAGGTAGCGGCTGGGAGGCTGGAGGCTGGTTGTAGATCATCTGTGGAATTGTCTGAGGAGCTGGCGTGGCTGTAGCAGGGCGGTGAGCTACCACCATCTGCGCTGGAGGTCTGTTGCTGCCGCTGCCGACCTGTACACCTGTTGGTGCAAGTGGAGCCGCAGTGATCGCTGTCCCGCGGTCTTGGTCGCCGTGGTGTTGATGTTGGGCGTAGATCCACTCGAGCTCCTCCTCGGTGTAGTTCGCAGAGTCAGGGATATGGAGCTGTCGCTGATGGGTGTCCTCGAGTGTGGTAGGGCTCTCGCCGAGGGCGAGTATAGCCTCTGTTGACCCGACCTGCGATCAGCGGGATAGAAGTCAGCGATCAAGATCTTGTACTGGCCAAAGAGGACAGATTCTCACCTCCTTCTTCGTCTTGTACGTCGCCATGGTGTTCTCGTCAGCCATCGAGCTGGTGTGTAGGGGTAGGTCTTGATGTGAGGGCTTCGTTCGTTGATTTGGAGCTGCTCGAATGCGTCAATAAAGATGAATGCAAGAACAATAGAAGTGTCAGCTCCGTGAATCCGCTCGTTTGTTGGAAATCTGTGCTATACGCTAAGCCACTTGAGGAAGTAGCGGAAGTCACTGCCAGTTCACCGCCAGGCAGAACCCGCAGGGGCAACGATCTTGTGACCTTGCAAACGGACTGCAAATCCTCTTCGCCTATAAAGCACCTCTTCGCCCCTTCCAACAACAAACATCAGACACCTCTCGACCACCTTCAACCTCAACACAAAGCTTCCATTACGAAGCTCACCAACGCCAAACACCCTCTTCAACGTACCTACAAAGAACACCACCGCTCTTTCAAGACCAGCAAACATCGGAGAAGCCACACAAGAAGCAACCTCACCTTGCAACATCTCTCTAAAGCAGTAAGCTACGCCTTGTCCTTCCCCGTATATACCATATCACCACTAGGACGTGGCAGTGTACTGGCGGCGCCTACTATGGCTTATTGTATCGATGCTGACCTCGGAGAAGATACACTACAAGCTTCAGCCATCCTGATTGCGGTAAATACAGCCTTGGCGCTTCCGGATATCAGACCTTTGCTGACATTGCTAGATGTCTTCTTCCCGGAGCCAGGAAGACAAAGATGCAGCTCTTGCACTCGCCGAACTCAACTCGAGACCGGTCCAGCATTCCGAGAGGCAGGAAGCATCGCCTACATCGTCCCCATCGTCCTCACGGCGCTTCGGCAGTTCAGGCGGCGATACAGCTGCATATGGCGGCAGTCCGCAGCGCGGAGACGATCGCCGCAGAAGAAGCATCCTGCAGAACCTCGGCTTCCAAAACCCCTCCGCAGGTCCATACGGCCAGAACCCGCCACCTGGACACCAGTTCTCGAGCGCCACAGGCCGAGTCACTCCTATTAGCACTGGGATTCCACGCGCAAGTATGGCTACGCCAGAGGAGGCCAAAGCACAGAAGGCCTCGTGGAAGGCGTCCATGGATCGCATGAAATCCTTGATCGAGGCAGAGAAGGAGGCAGAGCGCAACCCCCGCGCAAAGAGGCGTTCAGCGGCTGCAATGCCGACTGTGGTTGAAGCTCAAGATGATGGCGATAATGGCTACGAGCCGTCGACCGAGGAGGAGGAGGCGGAATATGCTGATATCTACACGGATTCCGAGGCATGGAAGGTCGGCGAGCCGCGTGCGACGTGGTTCTGGGTGCCGACCGAAGATGGAAGAGGCAAGAAGCAGGACATCGCCCGGACGATCGACTTCAGCAATGCCCACTCGGTGCATCAGGCGAACAAGAAGCGTGCGCAGATTGTGCTTCGCGCCAAGCATAGGCATGCCATGGGTGACCAGCTCTTGCGTGCCTCCACCCAGGATCGTGCGTACAGCGCTGCGAACGAGGCTTTCATCATCCAGGAGCACGACAACTATGCCAATGCCAATCAGAACCGCAAGATTCCGAAGTCCGAGATGCTGAGGCGCTACAACGCGCGGTTCCCAGACGAGAACCGCACAGCGCAGTCATTGATGAGCCACATCGACCATGTCACGGCTCTCAAGAGGCACCGCCAGCAGTATGATGGCGCTGCTGACAGTGACTAGACATGTCCCGCTGGACGCGTCACACAACATCTTCGAACCGCCAGAGGCAAGCTGGCGCTGCATAGACGCCCTCGACTGGCTGACTCTTGCCCATGGCTGGCCAGACTGAGGCGTCTCCCAAAAGCATTTGGTTCTTGTGCTGCGTTCTGTTTCGTTGCGTTGCTGCATTTGAGGTGGTATGAGCGAGGCGTTTTCGGGGGTTTCGGGGATCGCAGCGAAGATACCCATGGTTTGAGGCGAATACTTGTAGAGTAGATTGTGGCGTTTGCAAATCAAAAGTGCTGCGTTCTATTCTTCTCCATTTCATACTCAGGACGTGATGCGCTTGTATGCCACCCTCACTGTCCAATGGCGCACAAACGTTACCTCGTCACTCTCCCTGGCAGCCTGCTCAATATTGCTGCCATTACGTCTCAACGCCTACCTGATCGCAAACATCTCCGATCGCTCGATCGATGTTTACACTGTTGTAATCCCTACCCGCTTCCTTACATTGAAGTCCTGTTCTGAGAAGGGAGCTTGTATCGGCTTGTATATTCATGGGGCCAGACGAACCTGTAATCGGGAGTGGAGAGGATACATGCCGCGCCTCCTCATCTCCTTCTCATAGTGCGCATGTGATGCTCTTGTAATCGCCCGCCACCTTCTAGTGCAGCTGCAACTGAGCAGTAATGAGCCAGATACTCATGCACGGCGCTTCCGCGGTCCAAAAGTAAGGACGTCGTGTTCGATCGCACCCATGTCCGGCCGTCGTGGCGATATCCATGGCGCGGTAATCTGCATCAGCATCCCCACGGCCTCTTGAAGCGGCGAGAATGCGGCTTGTACGGACACGTGGTTGATTGATGCTTGCAGGCTGTTTCATTGAATAGGCATATCAGCGTTACATTTTCTCCGTCTTGTCTCAATGGCACCGTGCTCGTATATTCGCCCACCATATGTTAGAGAAGCTGCGAACGAGCAGGAGTGAGCACATGCTCGTACCCGGCAAGCCATGTGGCATACACTTCCAGAATGGAAGTTGGTTGTGAGTGGTTACAAGTACCTCCGGCGGCCGTGATGGTGTTCGCGCTGCTGTACTCCCTACCAACATCCTCACGGCTTTTCTGAGTGATGAGATTGCAGATCGCTCCGCAATCCAAAACCGTAGGCTCGAACAGTCCTAGTAAGGAGGCATTGGGCCAGACATAGCATCGTCACATCCTCTCCGCCTCGGCGTGATCGTATGGCGCGCACGTATTCGTCCTTGATTGCTTGATGGAGCCGAATCCGAGTAGAGATCATGGTACTCTCGTACCAGACATGCCGCACTGAGCTCGCTGTTTGCGTGCGCTTTCATGCGCTTTCATTGTGATTGAGTACACGCATCCCAGAGCGTTGTCGGGAAGTCCAGGCTGCGGGATTCGACTCCAGCTTGCTCATGGCCTCTTCTTGCTTGGAGAGCGCAGTCAATACCGGCGGAGACCCATGGGCCTAGACGAACACTGTCAAGGTGTTCCTTGGGTACAGATGGTCTGTTGGATACTCTCCGTCACATCGTGACGGTAGTATGCTCCTGTACGGGGCCACCATGCCACAGTGAGGGGGCATTAAAGCCCAAAGGGGAAGGACCCGCCATACCGTAGTTGGCGACAACACCACCACGTAGCACTCAACACCACCACCATCGGACAAGCCCAACAGTCGCCTCATATCCCTCACCACCGCCGCAATGAAGCTCTTCGACCTCCCCACCGCTCTCCTCGCAGCCCTCGCCATACCCGCCCTCACCGGTGCCACCCACACCTCCAACTGGGCAGTCTTGGTCAGCACTTCGAGGTTCTGGTTCAACTACCGCCATATGGCCAACACCTTGTCTCTTTACCGGACAGTGAAGCGTCTCGGCATACCCGATTCCCAAATCATCCTCATGCTTCCGGACGATATGGCCTGCAACCCCCGCAACACCTTCAGCGGCAGCGTCTTCAACAACGCAGGTCGGGACTTGGATCTCTACGACCAAAAGAAAGATCCACCGCAAGATGAGATGCAGCAAGTAAGCGACGAAGGTGGACAAGCTCTTGGTCAAGACATGCCAGGAGGTATAGAAGTAGACTACCGCGGCAACGAAGTCACAGTAGAAAATTTCATACGCTTGCTCACGGATCGGTGGCCCAGCAGCCACCCGGCTTCGAAGAGGCTTTTGACAGATGACAGAGCAAATATCTTGATCTACATGACTGGCCACGGCGGCGACTCCTTCCTCAAATTCCAGGACAGCGAGGAGATAAGCAGTCACGACTTAGCGGATGCTTTTGAGCAAATGTACGAGAAGAAACGCTACCACGAGCTGCTTTTCATGATCGATACATGTCAAGCAAACACGATGTACACAGAGTTCTACTCGCCTGGGGTTATTGGTACGGGTTCTTCGGCTAAGGATCAGTCGTCGTACTCTCATCACTCGGATCAGGATGTCGGAGTCGCCGTGATTGACAGATGGACGTACTACAACCTCGAGTTCCTCGAAACACGACTGAACAGCACTTCCTCAGATGCGAGGCTGGGAGAGCTCTTCGACTATTATACTCTCGAACGGGTGCGCAGCGATGCTGGCGTCCGCTACGACCTATTCCCGGGAGGTGAAGAAGCCGCGCGGAACCGAAGAGTTCTCGATTTCTTCGGCAATGTGCAAGGCGTGGACGTGGAGACTGCGGGTTCTGGCAGTGGTGGCGAAGGTTTGGGAGACTGGAAGTCTGACCTGGAGGCTTTGCGGCGCATTGCGGAGAGGCAGAAGAGGGAAGAATTCGCTGCTCGGAATCCGACAGAGGCCGCTGTCGCTGGGAACGAGCATGCTGCTGAAGGCACCGTCATCGCTGGCGGCCAAGTCGGAGGAGTTGAAGGGAGAGGAGTTGACATGGCTGCCTCTACTGGTGGACAAGGCTGGCTGAAGAAGGTCTTGGGCGCAGCATCTCTGCTTGCGCTAGGTGGAGCTTGGGTTGTGGGGAGTAAGATGCGATAGTACATGTACCAACCATGTCATGATATAACTCACCGCCTTGTCCTGCCGTGCCCATCCTTCGCCGCGAAGCGCCACAGTGGTCCCTTTTACCTGATCGAGAAGCGTGCGGCCTCCTCTTGTCCCCGACTCGGTTAGGGGTCAAGAAGCGGATGGGAATCGCAACCAACGGTCGCCTGATGCACTTGCGAGTCACGCTTGGGGGAAGGAAGAAGGAGGCGAAGAGCAGAGTTAAAGTACTTATGCGTCCCGCCGGCGACATGTGCGGTCCTATTTCATGGCCTCGTGACTGCCCCATGCGGCAGCGCCAGAAGCGTACCATACCAGGAATGACTTCTTATCTTGGGTCGGCAGCAGGCACAGTACTGCGAATGATGAGCGAGTTGATGAGCGACCCCCTCCTGTCCTCCGCTAAGAAGCCGAGGAGCAGATGGAGGTGCCGCATGTCCCTGTCGTTGCGGGATTCCGGCGACGGGTGTGTTGTGGAAGGAAGAGAAGAGGAAGGCTGCTTGAAGATTGCAGATACTTATGCTCGCCGTCAGCGGGCCGTTCCGCCATGATATAACGGCCACGGTACTCCTGAGGCAGCGTGTGGTGCGTTTGGAAGGAGCACATGCGTCGTTGCCTCATCAGGCGAACATGTGAGCAGGGAAAATAGAAACCAGGATGCACAAGACAGGAGGCAACAGATCACCGCAGCTCTCGTGACTCCATCGCCTGCGCCGGAGAGAAGATGAGATACCGTTTTCGGCAGCATCGTCGTCCTCGGTAGAAGAAAGCAGGGGAGCGATCATGTCCTTCCCTTCTCGACCAGGGCCAAGAAGCGAATAGGATTCAGTCCAGGCTTCTCATATCAACCCAAGCGATTAACGGTATACTGGCGTCTGCATCGATCGAATACGGCGTCCCAGCCTGTCCCTAGAGTTCATGCTGAAAGTCAAGTTGAAGCGGCTCCAAATCGGCACCGTAATTCTTCATTCATCCCTCCTTCGGCTGCTGTATTTGGCAGAGCGATGAGGAACTACGCGAGTCGAAGAAGTAGCGTTTGTTGCAACGAAGATCCATGCACCACGTGTTACTCAATTGCCTGATCAGACGGGTACGGTACCCACAGGATGATGCGGCGATGCCTAGGACCTCACTTGACCCAGTACTGGTGCGATGACCATACTCTCTGTTGTCGCAGGTGGACTCTCCACTACTAAGGCCCTGAAGGCTGGATGGATTGCCGCGGCAAGCCGGTCCGGTTATGCGCTGATCTGCAGGGCTAGCAATATCGATCACGGACGTCGCCCGCCGGCCACGCTACTGATACAACACCATCTATTGCTCCGTACCTGCAGCGGTTGATTGAGGAACTCCACTTCCTTTATATCGCGGCGTCGGTAATGCTGTTGGGAGCGGGATTATTCTATGTATACCCCGCTCTCAGCTCTGACTGCAGGAAACACCCTTGCAAGGTACCATACCTGTCGTGTTGCCGAGAGGCCGGTCTTGTACACTTTCTGGATATGGTTGATTATAATCTTGCTCAAGATGGTATGGCGCCTTCCAGCGATCATGCCGAGAAGCGCAGTAATCCTGCACCTGCGGCAGGGAAGTGGTATGACGATGCTGCTCCCAAGTGTTTATATACTATCCGTCTCCAAATGGACTTCGCCTTCCGTTACTTCAACTGCTCGCAGTGAGCATGGTCATGACAATGAAGCTCACCGTAGCTGCCGTTACGGTTCTGGCTGTGTCAGCAGTCGCACAGAATGCTTCGCTCTCCGCCTATCCGACAATCACCTCGCCAGCGTACTCGACCACGACCTTCAACTACACTGCAGCAAGCACCTACTTGCCGCTCACGGACTTTTCGAATGAGCAGCTGGCGTTCTTGTGGGACCAGGTGGGCCCGATCTCGACCGCCGCCATCAACACCACCGTCTCGCCAACTCCAGAACCCTCAGTCTACCCAAAACCAGGCTGGCTACACCCACTCGTGCCTGCCTACGTCCCCGAAGTCGCCGATGCAAAACTACCAGACGATTTCCTCTGGGGCGTCGCTTCAGCCTCCCTGCAAGTCGAAGGCGCCGCAGACGCCGAGGGCAAAGGCCCGTCCGTTTGGGACTTTCTGCCGCATAGATGGGTCAACGCCATCTTAGACAATACCACCGCCGACATCACTTCGAACAACTACTACCTGTACAAGCAAGACAATCTCCGGCTGAAAGCTCTCGGTATACAATCCTACAGCTTCAGCATCGGCTGGCCTCGCATCTTCCCCTTCGGACGTGGTCCGGTCAATGCTCAGGGCGTGCAGCATTACGACGACCTGTTCGCTGATCTTGAGGCCAATGGCATCAAGGCGGTGACTACGATCTTTCACTGGGATACGCCATTGGCTCTCTTCAACAGCTACGGAGCTTGGACTAGCGAGGAGATCGTAGCCGACTATGTCAACTACGCCAAGTACGTCATTGAACGGTACGACAAGTATGTCAGGGTGTGGTATACCTTCAACGAGCCGCAGTACTGCAACTGGCGCTTCTCGACATACCCATACGGCACTCTTCTGCCAGAGTATAACGGCATCGGCAAAGGTGGAGGGCTCCGCGCGGAGTTCCTGTGCGGTCATTACACCCTTCTGGCGCATGCTACGGTGTACAAGTGGTATAAGAACGAGGTGAGTTACTTATGAGTAGAGACCCCACTCGGGATCCATGCTAACATTCATGGGATTGCAAGTTCAAGGGTACGAAGCCGATGAGCTTGAAGAACTCTGGGAACTACAACATTGCGAACAGCAGCTCTGCCGAAGATGCTGCAGCCGTTGGCCGTGCCAATGACTTCGGTCTGGGCTGGTAAGTATCTGACTTAGGAGATCATTCGCTTGTGGACACCGCTGACTCTCCATCAGGTTCGGCGGGATGTGGACAGACGGCGACTACCCAGCCTCCCTCAAAAACACCCTAGGCGACCTCCTCCCGACCTTCACAGAAGAGCAAAAAGCCCTAATCAAAGGCACCGGAGACTTCTACGCCATCGACGCCTACACCACCTACTACGCCGCCGCACCACCAAACGGCATCGAAGCCTGCGCAGCCAACAGCTCAGACCCGAACTACCCGCAATGTGCCCTAACCACCTCCCAAGCACCCGATGGCTTCCCCGTAGGCCCAAACGCCGACGCAGGAGCAACATTCGTCTACAGCACCCCCTTCGGCGTCCGCCCCTTCCTAAACTTCATAACCAAAGAACTCTTCCCCTCCGTCCCCTCCATCGTAGTCTCGGAATTCGGTTTCGCCGAGCCAGCGGAAGCCTCCTTCCACACCCTGGATCAGATCCTGTGGGACTTACGCAGAGCGGACTACATCCAAGGTTTCCTGGACAACATCCTTGCAGCAAGGGTGCTGGATGGCGTGAACGTCACTGGCGCGTTTGCGTGGGCGATTTACGATAACTATGAGTGGAATAGCGGGTTGGGAACGCACTTTGGGCTGCAGTATATCAATTCGACGACTTATGAGAGGTTTCCGAAGGCGAGTATGTTTCAGTTTTTGAATTGGTTTAAGAGTCATGGGATGGATGGGAATGCGACGGCGAATGTTACTGCGCCGATTGGGAAGGTTAGGAGGAGTCCGCCGACGATGGGTGGGATGTGGTGAGCGCTCCATAGGCGATGGTGACGAGCGTGGTGTAAGTAGGCATAGGTCGAAACGAGCTGGTGTGCTACCAATCAGTGCATATAGCTTCTTGCCTTCTCCTGTATCCAGCAATGTGCGTGACAAAGCCAGGTAGCAGATGAAGTACCGCTTGGTTTGGCTGTTTGTGTTGCCTAAGGGAGGAAGAGGAAGGAGAGGAAGACGTTGCGAAGGATGACTTATGCTTGCGCAAGGGGCCCTGTGCGCTGTCCTCGCGCGCGCTAGCGCGAAAACAGCAATTGCGCATGTGGCGATAGCTCACTCTGAGGTCTTCAACACCCTGCGAAAGCCGTGTGGTGAGGCCAGCCATGCCCGTAAGTGACGGCACATGCTCTCCAGCCCAGCTCACTTCTCCCTGATTTGACAGCGAGGAGAGGTGAGTTGGGCACTGCTGGTGAGCTGGGCAGTGATGGCAGTCGCCCATTGCGCCACTGCCACCGGTGGACGCATCGCACACTAGCGAGAGACATGACAAAGTCTTTCACTCCGCCCATGACGAGGAACCCAACGCAAGAATAAAAGATTGACAACCCTACTCTAGCGATAGCAAGACGTGCTCCGACGTAGAGCCGCGGAGCTCAAGCACGAGATGTTCAGGATGATGTGTAACGCCAAAGTGCCCGACTGTCATCCCGTGACAGCTTCAGATAGGAGCGGATGGCGTCCGCCGTGCAGACCGCTGGCCGCGACGATTTCAAGACATGACTTTCTGTCCTGCAGCTGTTGGACCATCTCGCTCTTAGGACTCAGAACTGCAAGCCGGGAGGAGGCTCATATCCGCAGTAGTGCCAGCAGTCCAGTATCTTGCGCGGGCCTCCGAGGTTGGCTGCTGGGCGGCGGAGTTTGTGAGACGACAGCATGTTGTACAAGCTGTGACACACGGCGGCGCGCAATAGTGATGCGATGATCGTCTCCAGTGTCATCGCCCTGTGTGGCTTGTTGCTGGAAGGGACCTGCTAGGCTTCGGCTGCGGCCGCGGTGGTGGTGCCATGCGCTCGCTATCGGTCTTCCCATTGTCGCTGCTGGATGAACGGTGTGCATCATTCTCAGGAGTAGGAGCGCCGATGTCAAGTACTTGCCAATGAGCGAGAAATGGCCGAGGATGCTGAGATTGATGGAGTGGGTCAGCCATTAGGAGTCGAACAAGGCTAACGGAGAATGCCCTCAAGCGCAAGAAAACTCAATAGGTAGAGTCCTCCCCACAACCTTATCTCTCTGCATTCCCTCATCCGCCTTGCCGCTAGAAAAGGTTTGCTTCTTCCAAGCGTGTTTGCATCTTTTGAGATATTCGCGTCGAGTCATGCACGGGGCGGGCCGGCGAGGCGGTCGCCGCGAGCTTAAATTCGGAGCCGAGGTTCGCTCCTTCTCCAAAGCTCTCTCCAACAAATTTACAAACACATCCCACAAACAGTTGCAAGCGCGACCAGGACTCAAGATGACGACCAGACGCACAACACCCAGCACTCAACCCAGGAGGTCCAGGCGCCTAGCATCTCAAGAGCCGGAAGAGCCCAAAGAGCCCAAGCCAGAAGTGATGGAAGTCTTGCATGAGCGCAGCGACGTGACTTCGCGGCTTGAGCGAAAGCGCACAATGCGCGAAGCAGCTGCGCACGACCAAATGCAGCGTCTGCTCAAGAAAAGGGAGGCGGAGGAAGCCGCACGGGCGTCTCAGCTCCAGCAAGAGGCACCGATATCTCCCACCGAACGAGATACTAGCAGCACACCGCAACGCACACCAGCTGCTCAAAGGAGCCCCAAGCCAGTACGAGAGGCCACATTTCCCACTGAGCACGGCACTCCAGCTGCTCAAGAAACGTCAGAGCCAGCGCGAGAACAGGCAACATCTCCGACCGAGCAAAGTCTCATCAGCACAACAGGCGGCACTCCCGATGCCTCATCGACTCCCTTCTGGCGCCGAGCGATCGGTAGAGCCGCTACTATCTTCAGCCCCTTCGCTCGTCGCGCACCACCACCAACCACTAACCTCGGCGAGCTTACGCCTGCCACACGAAAGCGCTCTGCATCCACCACGGAGCAGGAAGAGCCACGTCCCGCAAAGTCGCAGCGCACAATCGAGGCGCCGAACACCCTACCGAACTTCGAATTCCGTGATGCATCACCGAGCGCCCCATCCGCCGACGTGGCCCCTCACCCTCGTCCCGCGAACGGGCGTCATGCGAACGGACTGTCTGGGGGACTATCAGCGCGGAAGAGCATGTCATCACTATCGCAAACCAGGCGCATCACAACCCAACAGAGTACCAGGGTAGACACAACACCAGATCGCACGAGCACCAAGCGCATCACCAACACGCAGAGCGCACAACCCGCCGACGAGGGCACTCCTCGTCCCGCGAACGCGCGCCTCTCGAACAAAGCATCAGCCGGACTCTCAGCACGCCAGGGCAGGAAATCATCACCAGGGACGTCCAACCCACCAAGCGCGCGACCTGCCGACGAGGCCACTCCTCCCGCGGCCGCGCGCCACACAACACCAGAACTCACGAGCAGCAAGCACGTCAGCTTCACGCAAGCCGCACCTCCAGCGCAGCGCGACTCCTCAACACCTCTAGGAGCCTTAACCCCTACGACTCGCAAGCGCTCAGCACCCGAAGACGATCAGTCTACACAAGACTCCCAATCCACGCCCCATATGAAAACCCCCACCCGCTTCCTCATGCCCTCCACCGCAAACCGCCGTGTCCCGACCTCCCTCAGCACCGTAACAGAGTACTCCGAGCCCGGCAGCGCCTCAATGCTAACCACCATGACCCCGTCCTACAAGCGCCGCACCATCTCCGGTGTCCGCGCCGCTCGTCAAACACCGAGCACTACAATAAGAACACAACGGCTATCCTGGGAGCGGAAAGCTCTCGATTCTCCGGCGGAACCGTCGCGAGACATAGAGTCCAACCGGCGATACGAGAAACTCCTCAAGTATAGGAAATTGAAGGAGGAATTGGAGCAGATGAGTAAAGATAATGAGGTCCAGGAAATGGAATCGCACCGTCGGAAAAGGGTAAAAGTCGACAACTTGGCGGTGATACCTCATAACAGACCAGGTGAGGGTGATGGGGTTTTCGGGGTCCCGGATATTGATTCAGATGATGAAATGGAGGTTGATGAGAGTGTGGTGGAGAGTGTCAATATCTTCTCACAGGCGCAGTCACAGGCACCGCAGATGGGGAGTAAGGCGGAGGACAAGGTCACGGAGGTGGAGGAGATTATTTGGGGATTCCCTAGTGTGGGTAAGCGTGCTGCGAACGATGTGTTGGACGCGAGAGCTTGTGGGCTTGCGGCTGTGGATTTCGCGAGGGAGTTTGGGGCTTGGAAGGTGCAGATGGGGGTTATGGTTGCTTGAACGGTGGAATCGACACGATGAGCGTGCATTGTTTATCTTTTGCATGAAATGGACAGAGCAGCCCGAGCCCGGGTATCTGGTACCTAAGGTAGCCAAGGGTATTGTTGTACAAATGATACGTACAATGCTTGTTCCTCAGGACATCCCCATTCTTCTGCATTTCGTTATCGCAGGTCGTGATCATGGCTCAAGTCGCCCTGGTCCCTTTGATGTGTTGGCACACAGACTTCTTGAGGGTATTCTTCGCTGCACTGCAACCTTTAGGCTTGCGCAACAATGCTCGTGCAGCGTGCTTGTGTTCCCAGGCCACGCAAAACCGCCATAAGTTTGGGGATGCAGAGAGCACAGGTGAGATGGGAAGTGCAGACAGCAGCACGTGCGAGGCTTCCATCTCGCGTCTCTAGCGCGTCAGCATGGTTCAAGGGTCTGGAGCCCTGGAAAGTCAGGAGAAGCGAGAAGCGAAGATCAGGGGTTTATGTCTCGAACTTCAAGCACTGTCTCCTTGACGAGAACCGTTGTGTTTCAGGCGGGCCAACCACCTCTTCTTCGCAGAGTCTTCTTCCTTCTCTATCGCCATGCTGGACCAACTCAATCGTTGATTTGATTGTACAAAGTACCTATTCTTTCGAGAATGTGAGGGATCGGAGAGTTCACAGGCTAAACAAACAGCCCTGCATCCTGCGCGATCATTGGTCAAATTGGTCAAAGCTTAATGAATGCAAGGAGGAGCCCTTCGAGCAGCGGGTGTGCGAACGGGGCACACCAACTGCATTTGCTTTGCGTGCCTTGCTGCGAAAACACCGAGTCCGAGTAGCAGCCGGTCTGCGAGTAGGACTATGGCGCAGGAGAAAGCAGTCACCGAGGAGGAAAAGGTGGAGGACAATGAGAAGGAGGTTGAGGTGACAGGGGTCCCAATGGCAGACACAGAAGAAGAACAATCAGGGGAGGAGAGTGAGAGGGAAATAGGAGCGATCAACTTG
Organism: Neocatenulostroma microsporum; assembly: GCA_022814695.1. Lineage (NCBI taxonomy): Eukaryota > Fungi > Ascomycota > Dothideomycetes > Mycosphaerellales > Teratosphaeriaceae > Neocatenulostroma > Neocatenulostroma microsporum. The sequence continues at coordinate 15,779 of JAKLLW010000338.1, forward strand.
GAGAAGAGTGAGGAGATGGTTGATGTGCCTATTGAGACGGTAGACGACGAGAAGCTGGGAAGTGCAGAGAGTTCAGGACGGTCATCGTTTCATTCTACCACCAGCACAAGCGAGACGCGGTCTTTGACGAGCCCCGTTGATGGACCGATGCTCGCACACGAGATGCAGTCTGCGCTGCCTCGGATCGACACTACTACAACTATACCAGACCACGGAGATGGGCCGTATGCCTTACCAACCGATCGAAAGGCATCAGAGGGTCGACTATCGGTCGAGTTGGCTAACTCGCCTAGCTCTGACTACGCCACACCTGCGCCAGACTTTGCGACTGCAAGTGAGAACAGGCAGAGCTATGGGTTCACTACATCGCCTGTTGCTCAGTCGCCTGTACAGCAACCAACGCCGGTTGAACTAGCGGCCTCACCAAGCTCCGACTATGCTACGTCAATACCACGGACTAGCATATCAGCAGTACCAGATCCAGTACAGCAGGCAGAACGGCCGCAAACTCCTACGCAGCCCCAGTCACAGACTCAGGATTTCGCGCAAGCGACACAGCAAACTCCCAAAGCACCCGTCTCGCCCCTCACACCCGCCGAATTCGCCTTCCGCAGAGATACGATTCGCGACAGCATGGCCTCGATAGCCCTTTCCGACACCTCGCTCGACTACGACCACCTTTCTGCCGAGCAAGTTGAAGACGTCCTAGCAACACCACGCGTACGGGCGAGCAGACATATGAGGAAAGTGAGTAGCCTGGAGATACTGCAGAATATGTGGGGTGAGGAGGGCACACATGGCGGAGAGTTTGGGAGACCACCAATGGAGAGGCAGAGTACGTTGTTCGACACTGTGAAGGAGCAGCAGCTCGAGACACCGCTTGAAACCAGCCAGTGGAAGGACGACAGCGACTCCGGTTTCGACTTTCATCTCGAGCGAGCGGATACGCTACCAGAGCTGAACGACAAGCCTACACCGAGCGCTGGAAGATCTCTCCTGACGCCTGCGAAAGCTGCTCCGCCAGGTGGATGGCACAAGAGGTCTAGTAGCCTCAATGCGCCTACCACTCCTGTCCGAACATCAGACTCAGATGAAGAGATGATGGAGGTCGACTGGTCTGCCCTAGACAAAGACGAGGAGCAAGAGAAAGAAGACTTACCTGAGGGAGCTGAAGACGAGAGCACGGCGTTCTTGCTCGCGAGGCTGGAGCAAGAGAATGCTAAGATTGCTTCTTTTACCCCTACGGCGTCTGTAGTGAATAAGAATTTGAAGGGGGCGAGAGCGAGAGGGGAGAGTAGACCACCTAGTATGGGTTTGCTTAAGCGTCTCGTTTCTGACCGCAATGCGCCATCCATTCGGTATAGTCTAGCTCTGGAGCCGGATGTACCGACGCCAGAGGATCTGGAGCCACCGCCGATGACTGAGTTGGAGTTCTGGGCTGCGTTGGTACAGGACTACCCATCCACGGCTTCTCGTCTGCCAACCCTCACGACGACAAAGATCAGAGCCGGTATCCCGCCTCCTTTACGCGGAGTCGTCTGGACTTCAATGTCGGGAGCCCGCTTGAAAGAGCTGGAAGACGCTTTTGAAGTCCTGCAGCACGAACAGAGTCCTTACGAAGGTATCATCAACAAGGATGTCGGACGCTCTTTCCCTGGAGTGGAATTGTTCCGAGACGCCGAGGGAGAAGGGCAGAAGATGCTCGGACGGGTGCTGAAGTGCTTCTCTCTCCACGATAAGGATATAGGATACTGCCAGGGCCTAGGTTTCCTGGTAGGGCCACTGCTCATGAACATGGGTGAGCGGGAGGCTTTCTGCGTGCTTGTCCGTCTCATGGAGACGTACAGTCTCCGCCCGTCATTCTTACCGAGTTTGAGTGGATTGCATATGCGTATCTTCCAATTCTCCTCCCTCTTACGCCAACACCAACCGCAGCTTTCGGATCACTTCGCGGCAATGGGCATCGAGCCTGCGTATCTGAGTCAATGGTTCTTGTCTTGCTTCGCAGTTACCTGCCCCTTACCCATGCTCTTCAGAATCTACGACGTCATCTTCGCCGAAGGCGCCAATGAGACTGTCATGCGGGTGGCCATGGCTCTCATGCGGAGAAACGAGCAGCGGATGCTTGAAGCCACTGAGTTCGAAGAGGTCATGCAGCTCTTACTTGGACGCGGGATCTGGGACGTCTACGGCTTATCAGCGGACGAGCTGGTAGATGATTTCACTTCACTTGGAGGTATCATCACGCACACGCGCCTTCAGGAACTGGAGCGCGAGTTCGAAGCGAAAGATGGAGGTGAAGTGGGAGAGAAGGCTGGTTTCTTGCCGGATGTTCAGGCTGCTGCTTCTAGGTTCTTGGGACGGCTCTGGGCGCCGAGCCATGGTGCTTCCAAGAGTACCAGCACGTTGTCACCTTCTGCTGCGGAGAAGGATGGCGAGGCGGCTGGGAAGACGAGAGGCAGTCTCCTGCGGCGCAGTCCGAGCAAGCAGTCCATCTCTACTTTAAATGAGAGTACAGGCAGCGAGTCCTCGACCAACTCTTCGGCCAGCACTGCCGTCACGGAGCCGGACGGTTCGAGCTCGGATACTATGCGCGAGAGCACGGCGACGGATGGGATGTCTTTCAAATCGAGAGCAGGTAGTACGCGAACGGTTTCCATTGCTACTACGGGACATGGTACGCCGGGTTTGAGTAAGGAGGAGAGAGATATGCATGGGCAAATCGAAGACCTTCTTACTGCGTTGTCGGAGATGCAGCGGGAGCAGCAGCAGTTGGCTGCTATGTTGCAGCGCGAACGGGAGGACCGTGGGGACGATCATAGAGCTGTCCGGCAGCTTGTCAGTCGTCTGCGGAAGAGTGAAGATGGCGATGTGGTGGAAGATGGAGTGACGAAGAAGGAGGATCGTAGGAAAACTTTGCCGCCTCCTGCGAGGGTTGTCGAAGACAAGCTAGAGCCTGGTGAGAAGAAAGCGAGGCCGAGGAGTATGCTGGTGCCGGCGAAGAAGGATGCAGAGAAGGAGGATCTGGAGGAGCTGGTTGAGAAGGTGAATGAGCGTTTGCAGACTAATGCGCGGTTCTCGGCTTCTTTTGAGACCAAAGCGCAGCTGAGAAGCACGCTTACGCGGACCCGCGAACAGCTTGCCATTTCGGAAGAGTCTTCCAAAGACCTGAGCGCGAGACTGGATATCGCGGAAACGAGCCTCGCAGCTTTCACAAGCGAGAGCGAGGATTTGCGAGCAGAGGTGAAGGAGCTGAGGGTAAGGGTTAACGAAGAGTTCAAGGCGAGGCAGAAGCTTGAGCATACTATCAGTCAGCTCAAGGCCGAGGCCCGCAGTGTTGAGCGCAAAGAGCGGGAGAGGTTGGTAAGGGCTGAGAGTTTCACTGAGCGGCCTTCGATGGGCACGCGCCGAGACAGTACTGTTCCGCAAGACGAAGGCGCGAATGGTTTGACGAGGAAAGGAAGCGGAGCAGGCGCTGGGTTGAGGGAGTTGAGATTGACGAGAAGGGATTCGAGTTCTAGTGTGCAGAGTTTGAGGACGATGAGGGGGCAGAGGGAGAAAGCTACGACGCCGGCTTCCACGCCGGCTATTCAGGTGGAGACGAGGCAGTCTGTGGCGATGATGAGTCCTCCGCCCACCGAACCAGGCACCAACCCTTCACCACCGAGCACCGCCAATACGGGACCAACGCCCGCTACCCCAGCATCAGCGCTCGCTGTCCCAGGGCCTCCGGCAGGAATGTGGCATGCCCGCACCTCTTCGCTCGCGACAAAAGAGGTCTTAGCTACGCCTCAACATGAGGTCGTTCCCGAAGAGGCGCTGCTACTGGAACTCGTCAACGCGAAAACAGCGGAAGCACAGCACAGAGCTGAAGTCGAGGACCTGAAACGCGCGCTCATGATGTCTAACCGGCGGCACGAAGCTGCGATCGCTACCCTTCAATCCCAGTTGACGCTGTCGAATTCTGTAGCGGAGAGTGCGAAGAAGGAAGCTGAGGCCGCGAAAGCTGCAACGGAGATGGTGAAAATGGACTCCATGGGTGGCAGTAGGAGTGGAAGTGGTGAGGCTCTGAGCCTCAGCGTTCCCACCACGCCTGCGGGGAACAAGGGAGTGGATAAGAGTCTGGGAGCTTCGCCTAGCGAGACTTCTACGCCTTCTTCGGAGACGGCTATGCCGGCTGCGCCGGGAGTGAAGAAGTCTGAGAGTTCGGGGAGTGGAGGGGGTTGGTTCTGGAACAGGAGGACGCCTAGCTCATCTGTGGCTAAAGCAGCTGTGACGCCGCCTGCTGAGTAGTCGGGCGACGCGGTCCGCAGACTGGAGGGGCTTCTCGGTGGGAGAGGGATGGGAAAGTGATGAGCAAGGATCTTGGAGCGTGTGTTTCAAAACGCCGCTGTGTATTTCTGCTAATGTCTTGTGCTTCCTCTGCCGCATGAAGCGTGCGAATGTATTATGCATGGCGAATAGGCGCTGAGAGTGAGCGCATGTGTGTATATACTGTCCCAAGCAGGGCACGGATTGAGCGCATTGTACCTTTAGTCCCGGGTGGGCCATCCTTATCTTAAAGCCTCACGGTACTCCTTGCCTTGACAACTCCTTGAAAGCGGTCGCATTATGATGCACCTCGCAAGCCCTTGCAAAGCCGTAGAGAAAAGCCTTGACTCCGTGGTCGCAGCAGCTCCTGCGATTGAGAGGGCGCGTCAATCGATCTAGAATTGGCCCGTGATATAAGGAGACTGTGCGATCCTGTCTACGGGCTGTTGAGACCCTTGGAAAACACCAGCAGTATAGTAGGTCGAGGTATGGGCCTTCGGCTTGCATGTCTTGCATCGGGCATTCGACTAGGCGGTCGGGAAGCTTCACGCCACAGGGAAGAGTTATGGGCTCTGCAGTAGGATCGAGGGCGTATGTTGTACCGGTGGATCTAGGCTGGTTTGGTCACCATGGCGGTAGTAGGAGACGTGAATAGGTATCGGAGGCTCGGTGGAGAGGCAGGGAGACAACAGGTTTCGTAGCCTTACCATCCACAGACTGGACTCGGCAGCTCATGGAGCACATGCATGTAACGCAGGCGAGGATGATATCTTATGCAAGTCTATACAAAACTTGATGATGCAAGGGTCGGTGAAATATCTCATTGCCGGCCAAAATCTCCGTATCTACGACGGTAGAATCGGCCGCTAGATCGTCTACCAGAACCAGGAGAGATCAACAGGTATCAAGAGATGAGTGCGGGTTCTCTAAAAGCAGGGTTAGGAGATGAGTGCGGTTTTCCCAGCAGCATCGCCCACTTCTAAGCTCTTGTATAGACCTTCCCTCTACCTCTTAGGAAACTAATGGCTTCGAGATACCTGGGGTCCTTCGCATACATTAACGCTAACTACCTGCCAAGCAATGAACTTGTTTCACCGACCCTTGATACATTCGAAAAGCTTCGCTACTGACAGTGAATGCTCATAGTCTACACTCTACAGTGTCGTCACTATCTGCATGCGTCGAAAGCGCGGTCTGAGATTCTCCGGCCGGTCCATCTCCCTCAGCGCTTACCGTCGTCCGTTATCGAGAGCGCCCTCTCGCCCTCTAGCGCAGAGCCATCACCCTCAGGGACACTCCACATCTTCCCATTCCTCATCCTCCTTTGCCTTCTCCGCTTTCAGCCTCTCGAAGAACTCCACAAAATCTTTGCGGGTGATCGTCTCCGCTATGTCGAGCGCCTGAGGGTTGCCGTGCCGGCCATCTGGCTCCGGGTGGGTCGCTATAATCTGCTCGACCTTAGGTCTAGCGTACCCAAGCAAAGCAGATGCTTGCAGTTGACAGAAAGTTTTCTTATCCGATCGGAAGAGCAACACCTCGCCCCGGATGGATGCCCCCCCTATCATCGAGCGACCAAAGTCATGATCGTCCGGGTCTACCTAAAAAGCGATGGGTATAAGGGTCAGCGGATGTCTCACAAAGTCCGGGGTGCTTTCAGATGTCTGGAACGGCCTCCCGAGGGTTCTGCCCATCAGATACTTACCACGAAGTGGAACTTGAAGGCGGCGTGGTTGATGAGCGAGGAAGGAGAGTTGCCTACGAGCGTGACGGGTACGATGCAGAGTGGGATACCCAAGCGGGTAGCAATGGGCGATTTGAGTGCGCCGGCGTTTTGGGTGGTCAGGCATCGAATGGTTATGTTGAGGAAGCCGGTCGCGGTACCTTCTTCGTTTGGCAGCGCTATTGTTTTCGATACTGTGGCTAGCTGTGTCTCCTCTTCTGGCTTCGGGCATGAGGTGAAAGAAGAGGGGGCGCAGCGCTTCTCATGGTCCTCCCAGTCCGATACTTGATGGAGTCTGGAGCAGTAGCGGGCACAACGGCAGGTCTCGCAGCGTAGGAAGTCGTTGGCTGAAGCGGGTCGTGCAGGACAGTAGGCGCACTTTTCGTCGTACAGGTCGACGGGCTCCGTAAGGCGTTCCATGTGTTCCATGGTGTGGGCTGGCGTGAGTGGCACTGCTCTCTGATGCTTTTGGCTGTGGTGATGAAGTAGATGCCAGTGTAATTGCTGTTGGTGGTAATGGTGTTTGTTGTTTGTTGTGACTGAAGGTAAGAAGTTCAGGAACGAGTAGCTCAGTGGATGCAGGTGTGACTTCATCTTGTCTGGAAGGCACGCTCCCGGGGGTCGGTGAAGATGGTCGTTGCCGCCCAATGTTTCCAGTACACGAGACTACTCCGAGTCTACGAGGGAGCCATGCCACGGACGGATGACGCTCACTTTCTTGGGAGATGCGTGCACTGTCTCTGATCTCCTGTGCATGCCGTCTCTTACACATTCTATTATGTTAACCGTCTAGAGCACAATACGATAGCCAGTTCGACGAGTTGACTTTTGGAGACAGCACGTTCAATGTCATCACTGAGACGGCGTCCCAGGCGTTACACACATCAGATACGTACCCGAACGTCCGGCTGCGGATGAGTCTCTATAATCTGTTTGACCTTGGGTCCAGCATACGCCAGCACGGCACACCTGAAAGTGTACAAGTGTAAGGGTCAGCAGCTGTCTCCAAAAGCATGCGCCAGTCTGAGACTGCCTCCAAGCGTGCTACCCATCAGTACACGCACAGCGATGCTGCTCTCTGATGGTTCAATAGAGTTCTGACTGTGGTGATGGAGTGTCGATGCTTGCGTACTTGCTGACGCTGGTAATGGTATTGTTGTTTGTCGTAACCAGAGACAGGGACTTCAAGAACGAGTAGATGCGGGTGGGAATCCATCTTGACTGGAAGGAGCGCTCCATAAGCTGCCGGATGGAAGTCACAAGCCACAGAAATTGGTGGAGAGAGAAGGAACATGTGCACCATACGAGGACGGAAGACCGGACTTACCTTGTTCGATAGATCAATTGCTTCTAGGCTCTTTCCCAAGAAACGCTTCGCCCCTTCTTGCCGTCTTCGTATATGTTCCCGACCCTCGTACCCTACGACGGAGCTACGCAAGTCTTCTTATGCCTCTTCCAATCCTTCTTCTGACACTCCGCACTGCAATACTTCTGCTTCTTGCACGTCGAGCACTGCAACAGAGGCGTACCTTCCTTGCCTTCCTTCCCACCACAAGCACCACATACACCGTCACCCACGAAACACTGGAGAGGGCACTGCACTAACTCCCACCCTGGAACGTCGTGCACCTTGTCGGCTTTGTAACTCTCAAAGAAGCTGGCAAACGCTTGCGGTGTCAGTAGCCGCTGCGCGACCTCCTCCGGATCCACCTCCTCTCCACCGCGCTTCTTGATAGGGAGGTCGTAAACCTCATCGAGGTGGTTCAAGCTATAGTCCATGAGGGCTTGAGCATGCTCGGATGGGAAGTCAACCCCATCATTCCTGAGGAAGATGATAGACCGTTGTAACTTCGGCCAGTGCAATTTCCCAAATCCTTCCTTCTCAGGATCGGCACCGACTCCCAGCCGCTGCAACACGACGTTCTGGTGTGGAAAAGCTTCGCTGTCCTTGAGTTCGAAGAAGTACAAAGGCAGACCGAGTTTGTGAGGGAGGTCAAGGCGGTTGATCTTCCAGCCAGGGTCATCGACAACGTCCTGCGGTAAACGGTAGCTGTAGATGAGCAGACCGGTCTTGTCGGAGTCGCCGGATGGTGGTGGGGTTGACGTTGTGCAAGAAGCGGTGAGAACGCCGTGTATGCCATCCATAGTCGCGGCCATTTCCGAAAGAGAGCGAACTACTTCGTGGAGGATGGGCAGAGCTCTGCCTAAGTCGTGAGGACATACTTATTTAGGGTCTCTTCTTGCTTGTGAGAAGCAAACACAGCGCTTTGTAGAACAAAGGTAAGTCGCTGCGGCTGTTTTGTTGCGTGTGCTGCGAGTGATCCAGAAATCGCTACTGGATCAAAGTGCAGTCTTCGTGATGCTTCTGCTCAATCAAAGCTTCGGTATGCAGATGAGTTTACCAGGCACTGCCACTCCCAAGCAGCCACTGCATACTTCAGCAGCAATGCCGCCATGCTGATCTTCCTCGTACAATCCCCAAGTCTCGGTATGGATGCCAACCTGGACGTTATGTGATGAGATGGTGTACCATGTTATTAATCAAAGCTCTGGACTGCACACGGTGCCAATTGGGTCGCGCCGGCGGCATCCACACCGCATTGGGCGAGGGGCAGGAATGATGGTCGTTATGATGCTAGAAAAGCACTGCTATAGTCGGTCTGTCCCGCAGGAGTCTGTTGCGCATACCGTACATCAGCGTTGTCTATCAGGCGCGGTAGGACTCTTCCCATCGTATCTCCGGGTGTTACCACCAGGACGCCAGGCTGACAACAATACGGCGCGCTTGTGGCGACTAAGTGCGTGCGGATGGATCTGTTGCAGCGTGCTTCGGCAGAGCTGCATTTCCGGACATGATGTCTGTGCTTTGAGACTGCATACTATGGGCTCTCTGCTACAGCTGGCAAAGATCAAGAACAAAGGCAACGTCCGGTTGCTTGCATCGCGGCTAACGGCTGTCGAGCAGGTGCACAACATGCGTTGCCGCTCATGCTGCTGGGTGGCAGACCGCCGGCCTCGTCTCACATCCCTTACATGGCGTTCAATTGCGCCATAGAAGGCAGGTCGTGACTGCAGGGATGGCGTCCATAAGACCGCCGTGGAGTGCTTGAGTAGCGATCCTTCTCGCATCGGCGCCGGGCATGTGCGTCTGGAAGGGATTGTATGCTACCTATTGCGGTTACCTACAGCGGGTCGCTCCAGTCGCTCCACCTATCGGCCATAATCGGGAGTTCAGAGGTTCAGCTTGTTGTGAGAGGTGAGGTGCTCCCCTTCGAAGTGACAGGGAGCTGTGGCCGGTAGCTGGCAGTCACTGGTATCATACAACGGCATGGAGCCACCACCCTACGGCACGAGCTTGTGATGAGAGTGCAAATGATGCTTCATCTTCTCGTGCGCCGCTTGCCACTCTTGATGGTTCACGTATCATGCCCTGTCCGAGAATGACCCTCACTTATGCTCTTCCTCGTACGGCTCCCAAGCCTGATCTTCAATGTCGTGCTCGCGCATGTTCATGATTCCCGATCTCTCAAGCTTGATATAGCTTCGCAATCTCGGCGTCCAGACAGGTGGATAGGTTCGTAGCTGGCGTTGCGTCCCTCGCAGGTGTTGGGGATGCTGTATGCCAGGCCGGTGACGCTTCTGGCAGCAGCGGCGGCGTCGGCGACGTGGAGGCGGAGGCTGGTAGACGACGATGATGATACTCATGTTGCCAGTGAGGTACTGCTACGTGTGTTCTGTCCCTCGAGCTCTTTCGCGTGCCACTCCATCTCCCGGGCGCGTCGAGCAGCACCATCAGTGACAGCGATGTCAGCATTCGCGTCTCCAAGACATCGCCAACCTTCTCCAAAGCCAGGCTCTTGAAGGAGCACCAGCACATGATGAAAGTGTCTTGCATGTAGCAAGTGGAGGACCATCAAAAATTGCGCCACCGAGGCCCCCGAAGGAGACTCGTAGCGATGCCTCGCCGCGCTGTGCAATGCAGGAGGCTCCGCTAGAAGCAAGCTATTCGTGAGCAGCCGCTTCGCAACAAGCTAGAGACATCGTCAGTAATGGATCAAAGGGTATGGGATAAGAATTTGTGCTTACGTAAGTATAGGAAAAAGAAGAAGAGGAGCAAAGTTGAGTCGAAAATTGCGAGAAACTTTATGCTCGCTAGAGTGGCACGTGCGAAGTGCTTAATCCTATTACATTACGTAATATAGATAGCGCGAGGTATAGAGAGTCGAGTCCTCGGTCGATAGGAGTAAGTAAAGATAGTTTTAGATTACTACCTATATATACTACGTACTACTTAATCTCGTCCTTCTCTCTTCTTTAGCTATTAGTTACTATAGTTCTATAGTAGCTCGACTACGTAATAATACGATAGTTAGCGTAGTAGTAGCTTATAATACTATACTAACGTAGCGTGCTCTATTAGTAGTCTTCCTCTTACTCGGAATCCTCGCCTAGCGACAATAGACCGGTATCTTCTAGCTCTAATCTAAAAGCAATAGGTATAACTATTAGCGAATATCTCTAAAACTCTCTAAGAATGCTCTCTATTAGTATACGTATAGTAGACTCGGTAGTGCGCCTACGGCGCTAGACTTCTTAATCCCTTTAGCCGCCGCTATCTCGACCGCGTCTAATTCTAGTTTGCCCTAGCCGTATATTAGGAGCTCCTCCTCTAACTCCTTCTAAAGCTTCTCTATAATATTATAATCGAGCTAGAACTACGCTAGAGCTAGCTTATTAATTCTAACTTTATTCTTATCTTTAGCCTCTTGCCCTTTAAGATCTCGGCCGATAAGATCCCTCTTACTACGCTATACTAGTAGGTCTACCTTTATACTCTCGTTGTCCTCTTTTAATAAGCGAGTCTAGATCTTGTACTTATCTATCTCGGCTAGTACCTCGTTAGCTTCTACTAAGAATCCCTCTATAGTAGCTAGCTTTACTAATATAGACACTATCTATAATATCTAGATACGAGTATAGCGTAGAAGATAAGGTTCCGTTAACAAATCGAGATAGCTATCGCGGTAGTAGTCGAAGCGTTAGTAGTCGTAGGCTTAGGAGAGCTATCGAACAATAGGTTAGTAATTCTCGGTATCCCCTTATAAGATCTACTTACCTTAGTATATCTATAGTAGTAGACCCTTGCCTCGTTAGAGTACTCCTACTTAGGCTTACCTTCCTTGCTATCTTCGATTACCGCCTCTCTCTCTACGATAGCTTCTTTAGGAACGTTCTCTAGCTTCGCCGGCCGAAATAGTAAGGCACCTAGCGATAAGAGAGCTATAGTCGTCTTAGCGTTATCGCTTGCCTTAGTAGGAGGAGAACTAGGCGCCTTTACGCTATCGCTAGTATTGCCTATACTAAGTAGCTCGCTTCCTAGATCTACCCCCTAGGCTAAGAGGAATTCGTTATACTTACTTATAGGTAAGCTAATATCGCTATACGACTTAGATAGAGGCGAAAACATTAATTCCAACTTAGTAGCGCCGCCTATACCTAAAAGCGAGGAGTAGAAGGGTTAGCGGGTATCTTAAGAGGTCTTCGAGTACCTATAAAGTTATAGCCGGTCTCGAATATACTTAATAAGAGTCTACTTACGTAGAGTAGGGTTCTTTTTATAGCGCGTCGTCGTCTTTCTCTTCTTACTAAAAATAGGAGGGTAAGGTTTAGTTTACTAGTCTATATCGCTATCTGTCCTATTTTCGGCTATATTGGTTGCGCACGGAATATTATTGTTGCGAGTAGGTAGCCTAGCGTTAAGAGCCCTCTACGAGAGCGATTAATATTACTTCTTAAGCTCTCGATTTGCAAAGATCGTTACGCTACTATATTAATTACCGCTACTTCGAGGCTACGAATATACTATATTTAATATATACTAGACCTAGTTTCTAGAGGTGTCGGTATATCTCGTAGTACAAACAACTTTACCCTAAAAGCTAGTCTATATATAAAAGCTTGTTTAATAAAGCTATCGTACTAAACGCTTGTAGCGCGGTATCTACTTATACGTAGTCTCTACGCACTATTTACGGCGATCGCACCTTTAGATTTATTTTAATTACTATATAGTTACATTTCCTAGGTCTCTAATATCTTAACTATAGATACTTCTTAGTTTCTACCCTTTCTTTATCGATTATATATTATCTCTAGCCTAGCCTATATCTACTTAGCATTAATAGTCGACGACACTTAGCTACTATATTAGCTTAATACCTATCGGCGATTATCCGCAAAGTACTAGCTAATCCTAAGAGCTAGCCGCGCCGTACTTCGTAACGACATAGACCTAGACGGATCTTACGATAGTATACTACGTCGGCCTCTAGAAGTCGACCTAGATATATAGTATGCTATAGGTATTACTAGCCGTCTAGGATAGCGCTATTAGGTACGGCTAGACTATAGGTATTATAGCGAAGACTAAAAGCGGGCAGTTACCGACCGAAGCCGCCTATACGATAAGTTACTATAGGCTCTACCTCTTACGACACGTAGTATTAGGAGCACGTAGCTAGCGATATAAAGTAGTAGGAAGATCCAACCTATTATTATCGACCTAGACCTTTATTGCGCCGTTTAGAACGAGGATAGTACGAGATATAGCTAGTCGATATTATTATATAGTAAGTATACTATAGATACGAAAAAAGCGGTCGAAGGCCGTAGTACCGACTATAATATAGCTATCCGGCTATATAAATAGAACTACGCGCAAGCCCTCGGAACTACTCTTTTAGGCCTAGTCTACGTGCAAACATAGTACGCTATTCCTATAGCTAGTAGATCGCTTTGCCGTCGCGCTTTAAGTTGCTATATCTATAACGAGAAGCAAAAAGAGTCTATAGAGCGCGAAGTATATTCCTTCTATACTCTCTTACGCATATAAGCAATACAAACATCTATCGAGATACGTAGTTTAGTAGGGTACGGTCTCGTCGCGGCGCTAGCTAAAGAAGATAGCTTAGGCAAGATTGCTAATCTATAACGCTAGTATCGACGGAATAGTATGTAGCTCGCAACTAGCGAGGCCGATATTAACGGCGAAGTTCGCGAGCCTTCTTATACTATAATAACTAAAGCGGGAGAGAACTTAAGTCGCATCCGATAGATTATGTTCTCTAGTATAATATAGGACGTGCAGATCGAGAAAGTACTACCTCGCTAGGCGGCGCGCTCTACTAAGGAACGCTAAGCTATTAATACGGACGAGACGGGTTTCTACTTTTTGTTTATACTAAAGCTATATATAATCGATACGAATAGGCCTATAATCGACAACGGTTTCCGCGATACTTGCGTAATATCTATACTCTATAAGGTATTCTACTTAACCGAGGACTCCTTAAAGTCTATTATAAATCGACTTCGTAGGCTTATCGAGCGTATACCTTTCGAGTTGCATAAGATAACTAGTGCCTTAAAGTAGTGTCTCCTCTTATACGCAACGTACTCTATAATAGAGGAGTCTCTACTAAAGGTGCCCTACGTTATAGAGAAGGCTATTGTCGATAATAAACCTTCGCTAATAGTATCTATTAAATACCTAGATCCGGTTTCCTAGTCTAATAAGACTATGTCTATCGCTATTCCTATCTATAACGAGCTAAAGGATGTTAGTATCCCTCTATACTAGAGCTTCTATTAATTCTCTAGGTAAGATTACGGTATACCTTAGCTCGGGAAGGTAATAGACGAAGCTTACTAACGGAAGTTATTCGATATCGCGGCCTATCTCGTATCTACGTTATATATGCGGACTAGATTGGAGAAGTAGTTATATAGCACTATCGTGCAGCTTAGCCTTATGTTCGGTGTCGCTATTCTCGCCTAGCCGAAGGATAGAGGTAAAGTAGCGCTACCAACTTTAACCGGCGTTATCGTAGAGTATAACCCGGCTACGAAGACGATTAAAGCAATAGTAGAGGCGAGTAGTATAGCGCCGTAGCTCCTAGATATTACTAATATCGTAGACGATCAATCTAGCTATCTTATTATCTAGTATATTAATATGCGCTACCTATATACCTATAATCTACTACTCGCTTAGTCGGATAGTAGTAACGCCGCTAACCTATACTACGAGTATAGGATAGAGCAGTTTACCTTAGACTATATGTACTCTACTAAGTAAGCTTTAATTAAGGTATATTAATATACATATAGAGCTAAGGCACTTTGCGGGACTATAACTCGCGTTATTATTAATAGTATAGAGGTTCTACTCTATCCGAAGTACGTCTTACGTTAGCTTGATATACTACCTTACTCGGTAACTTACCGGACTTATAATAGTAGTAGCGGAGCTAGTAGTACTTCTAGTCCTTCGCGTAGTAGTACCGCTCGTAGCGGGACGCGTAGTTATACTCCTCGTAGCGGGATGTAGGGCGGAATAGGTCGTAGAGGCCCTCGTAACCCTCGACTCGGCCTAAGGAACCGCCGAAGTAAAAAAGCACGCATACGTAGTACGATCAATACTAAAATCAATAAGGAGCACAACGTTATGTTCCCGAACAAAGCTTAACTAGTAGTCTAGTAGAAGGAGATAGAAGAGGCTTACGCGAATATCGACCCTACCTACTAGGAAGCTATATAGGGACATAGCTAGCAATAGACTAATTACTATCTTAAGAGTCCTATTATCGAAGAGAATAGTCTAATACAATATAGTTCCGAAGCATTCGTACCTTAGGTCTTCGTCGAGAATAGGGCGCGTACGTACGTAGCTAGGATTATAAGCTTTACTAAGCTTTACGCTAATAAACTTTGTAGCTTATATCTACCGCTAATGCTACTACTATTCTATCGTCTCGACGCTACTACTAGTAATGCCGAAATCTTAGATAGCCTTAAGCGTGTCGACTACCTCTATATCTTGCGCTCCTAGGTAGATTAGTATATCGACGATCGGCTCGTCTAGGCTATCTATACTACTAAGTTCTAACGCGAATTCGAGGAGTAGTGCAAGACTAGTGTCGTTACTTAGACTAGTTGCGACCGCATTATAGAGCGGAAGAGTAATAGAACCGCCTTATAGTATATATAGACTATAGGCTCTATATTAACGGTAGAGGATAACTTACTAGATATTAGAGATGTCCGTCAATTTATGCTAGATCTTAAAGAGAAGATAACTTCGCCTATACGTAGGATCTATAGTACACTATATCTATTCCGAGGTAGTCCTAGTCTAGCAAAATAGTTATAGACTATACTCTATAGCTATATTGCCTATTATCTAGAGATACTATAGCGTAGATGCAATAGCTATTACCTTACGACTTTTACGCTTTTACGCTTCGTATGTACCTTCTACCGTTAGCTATTTCTCGGAAGGACGGCGTAGCTAAATTAGTTGCTAGACATCCCCGCTAATCCTTTTATACGTTACCTACTTTACGTTTCGGCTAGGAAGGACGATTACGCTCGTAGTATGTCGACTAGTTACGCTAAGGAGGAAGACATTACCCTCGCTAATTTCGATAGCGCGGCGTATAACCTTTGTATTAAGCCGTAGCTTTATAGTTCGAGCAAGAGTTATACTAACAACTATATTAATACTATCCGCGATAACTTCCGCGCCAATCTTAGGCCTACTATACCGCTATATTAGGATCTCGAACTACTACTAATTAATAAGACTATCTCTAAGAAGTATATCTAGTAGTTATCCGTACTAGTAGACGACTTCGATAGCGGCTATTATAGCGGCGGTATAGGTACCGAGTCTTCTTTATAGCCTATAGTACCTAAGCGTCGCAATCTCTTTAATCTCGCCTAGACCTACTATATGTCGTCGGTTATCTAGACATGTTACGACAATTAAGACCTTCGCGACTTCGTTCTTAATAATACTAACTTCGTTTATAAGGAGACTACTAGTAAGGACAATAGCCTATTCTTGCCGTATAGTATCTTTATAGTAGACCTCTCCGAAGATAAAGTCCTAGAATTTCGGCAAATATAGAGAAGCTCGTAGCGCTTACTATTAAAGGCGCTCTATAATCTGTTTATTAAACTAGGTAAAGGCGGCGCACAATTAGCTAAGTAGGAAACCGAGAAGATCCTAAGCCGAATCTAGTTAATCGACGAACGTTAGAAGAACAAGTCGAATAAGTCTACGTAGCTCCTTAGCCTAGTCCTCGACAACATTATCTCTACGGTAGATAGGTCTTAACCGCTTACGCTAGGCAAAAAGTTGTTTGCGATGTCCGAGTAGTAAGAGTAAGACAATAAGGATAGTATACTACTAATCGATCTATCGAGTAACGCCGATCGTTATTAGAAGGCATTTCGAGGTAAAGGCTATAATACTACCTTAACCGACTCGATGTTCTCCTAAATTGTTCGAGAAGTACTATACGTAGACTAGGATTGTATCGTCGTGTCTCGAGGTTTCGAATATACTAGTATCGTCTACCTAGACTTCCTAATAGAGCGTAACGAGCTTAAGGTATTCGAGCTCGAAACATTGCTATCTAAATAGGCTGTCGATATACTCGACGAAGAGGAGGGTTATACGTACGAATACTAGCCTACGTATTAGAAGGCTCTTATAACGTACTCCTACTTCGTGCGTCCTACGAAGTATGTCTCCTTCGCTATTCGGCGAGGCGGTAGTTTCGGTTAGATATATATCTTTAATAGGGTCGACCTTCTAGAGGAGCTCGACGTTAGTAAGTATATTAACTAGAGCTAGATGCCGTCGAATACTAGGTAAGGAATACTACCCGATGCTTCTACTAACGAGGCTAGGGCGGTATACTACGATCTTGTCGCGGTAGTTGTCTAGAAGTCGGCGCATTATATCGCCTATATACGTAATTAGTAGGCGGAGAAGGAAGCGAGCTAGATTATATTTAACGATCTCGACTCGCGAGCTCGTAGAAAGACACTATAGTAAGGCGTAGCTAAGGTATAAGTAATTATTCTATATCGTCCCGATACGATAATACTAACACTTTATAGGGAGAGCTTACTTATTACGTCGTCTATAAGCGCCGGACTAGGCTACTAGCGGGTATAGCTATTACTTAAGAGAACGCTTTTAGTTATCGCGATCGTAATAGAGATACTAAGATAGGTAAGGGTAGGGGTTATAAAGATTTATTTACGATTAACGATAACGGGACTATAAGAATCTCTAGCGGTAACTTGTTAGCGCTTACTAGCGCTATATCTTTAGGGCTTATACGCCTACGCCCTAAATCTTGGAATCCCGACCCTACTAGTAGGAAGTTATCTTTCGCTCGGAGCGAGCTATATTTAGATATAGTAGCTACTCGTACCTAATCCGATTTTCTACGGAAGGAGAAAGACCTCGCTACTCGGCTCGTACTACTCGAGCTACGTAAGAAGAATATATTAGATCTAGAGTAGCGTATATACCGTGCGACCGAGCTTAAGGCTATAGAGTAATAGCGTAATAGCGAACGGGATAGGCTTTAGGGTAAACTAAACGAGGCCTATACTAAGATATAGGTTAGCTAGGGCGATTTCAATATTAAGCTATAGGATCTTAGCTACTAAGAAGACGAGATCCGCCGTTAAATCGAGGGGTTCTAGCTTTAGATCGAAGTCCTCTAGTAATAGCTAGAGAATATAGGAAGACAATATTCTTTAGTTAACCGCAATACTACGAAGGCTCGTAAGGAGGCGAAGGCAGACATTAAGGAGCTATAGGCTAAGATTATGTTATTATTAAACTAAGATATCTTGTAGCGTAGGCGAAACGGTTCGTAAGAGAGAATGCCTTCTTTAATAAAGAGCCGATTAGATACAAGTTGCACTAACATTCTAATGCTACGTTTACGTATAAGTAAGGGACTGTATGACCTTTGTCTATGGAGCGGCGGAAATATTTATGCTCGCTCACTAGCGCGGTTTGCGGCGAAGCGGAGGTGAGGTGGGTCCATGAGATGCCTGAGGACTATCGGTGAGCATGTGAAAGAACGAAGTGAAGTGAAGTTTTAGTCCCGCTTTGTACAGTGATCCGGTCCTTCAACGACGGCAATCAGTCCATTGACTTCAGCACTCCGCATAGTAGTGATCTGTGGAGCTGTTCAGTAATTGTCGCTCGTGTTGGCGGTCCTTGCATCGGATGACGCCATATTGAAGCTCCAGCTTAGAAATTGTTAAGTGAGGCAGGTCCGAACCATCCTCTCATTCTCACACTCCCACCTCTCCTTCCACACCACCGCAGTCCGATACAACACATCCACAATGGCTTCCTTCGCACGCACCGCCCTCCGTACGGCAACCACCTCCTCCCGCCTCTCCACCACCCACAGCTCCTTCGCCGCCCGACAAGCCTCGCCAGTCTTCCGCCGATTCCTCGCAACCTCCAGAGGCGAGCAACCCTCCCTGCGCATTGGCAGCGAAGCACCGAACTTCACAGCAAAGACAACCCAAGGCGATATCGACTTCCACTCATGGCTGGGCGACAAGTGGGGCATCCTCTTCTCCCACCCAGCAGACTTCACCCCAGTATGCACGACCGAGTTGGGAGCGTTTGCGAAGATGAGGGATGAATTTGAGAGGAGGGGTGTTAAGATGATTGGGCTCGTAAGTATACCCTACATCGACACGGACAGTACAAGAGGAACGGCAAGCTAATGATGGTACGAAGAGCGCGAACGATCTAGGCTCGCACGACAAGTGGATAGACGACATCAACGAAGTCTCCAAGACGAACCTCCAATTCCCCATCATCGCGGACGCTGACCGCCAGATTGCGTTCAAATACGACATGATATCCCAACCGGACCTTGATAAACTCGCTAAAGAAGGCGGGATCGCTTTCACCATTCGATCCGTCTTCATAATCGACCCGGCGAAGAAGGTTCGCTTGACGATGATGTACCCGGCTTCTGTGGGAAGGAATACGTCCGAGGTGCTGAGGGTGATTGATGCGCTGCAGACGGGAGATAAGAAGGGAGTGACTACGCCCATTGATTGGCAGGTTGGGGATGATGTGATCGTGCCGCCGAGTGTGAGCACTGAGGATGCGAAGAAGAAGTTTGGACAGGATAATGTTAGGGAGGTGAAGCCTTACTTGAGGTTTACAACGGTATAATGGGAAGATGAAGGGATGATGTGTATACATAGACTAGGAGAATAAGTGCAACAATGCGGAGCACTTCAATGAAGCACACACGGTAGGATGGTCAAAATAGATCCTACTACGGGCGTCCTGCTCAGCGTGCACAACATGTGGCGTTGCGATCGCGTTACCCGCGTCATGTGTGGACCGGCGACTTTCGCCATGCGTGGTCGCGAAGTCATGGTAAGGCGCCTGGACGGACAAGACGTTGTGCTAACGGGTGTGCAAAACGGTCGGCCAGGACAAGGATCGGGAGCGCAACGGTTGGGCGTGGGTGTGGGAAACGGTCCGCGGCCAGAGGTTCGGGTGAGTCTTTAGCACTACCGCTTGGGCATCCATCAATATGAGATCTCCGGTATCACTAGTCGAAGCTCGTTCAGGCACGAGAGGAGCGGTGGTGCTGTTGGCGCAACGCAAGAAGAACGCCGATGTGAAGAATGGGTAGCCGGTGGGTGGTATGGCTTTCAGCCGTGATAGTTCATGAGACGAAGGCGAGCGACCACGACATTGAAGTTCTCAATCTTGTCAGGGTTTAAGCCATTACTCTCGCGTGTCGGGGAGACATCATTGGGGCCAGTGGATGCGAGAACCACAGAGGCTGCGATTGCTAGGGTTAGGGTTTAGGTAAAGAAACAACGCTGTGAGATTGCGACGGCATCACACAGAGTTGGTTATACGAACTGCTTGACTACTTCAGACAATCTCTAGGCACCTTTGAAGGATACCCAGGGCGATTTTGGATGCCTTCGAAGTGCTATGTAGGACCACTGATAAATCGGCCAATGTAGTCAACGGCATTCGGTTGCAACTTTGCGAGAATGTCGAGGGTGAGGCTGTGCCGTTGGATCGCACCTGTGCATATACAACGATGTCCAGCAATATCCGTTGTGATAGAGGAGCATGTCTGCTGCGACCAACTAAATTCCTCTGGAGAAGTACTTGAGCTCTCACGGCAGCTCAGCACTGTGGTACCTCACTCTGCATGCGAGGTGACAGTATGTCGCTCAGCGCGACTGACACTCAAAGCGACGAGACCAGGTACGACTGCAGTTTCATAAAGCGTCGCAAGACACGGTATGGCAGGAGGAACGTGATGAGTTGGCATTGTTGGAAACCAGCACGTTCGCAGCGATTGGCCGATGTCCCTGACAAATACTTCCCTGTGTGCATGATGCGTAGTGTCACAGTTGTACACCACTCCGACATGAGCTGACATTGCTTTCCTCAGCGCGAAGCGTGCATCGGAAAGCTGAGGTCAGGAATGGTTGTGTCAAGTACCCCAGCTGCTCTATACGATGCACAACAAATGCATCAAAGCTGACATGCAGCGATATTACAGCAAACCCCTCCCACTACACCATCATCACAGCGTATTCAACGTGAGACCCTTCGACCCTCCTCCTCGTCAGCAAGAGTATCCCAAAGCCTGCACAGAGTCAGGAAATCGCTCTCCACTACCAGCAACCTCGAAGCTATCAGCTCTTCTCAGCGTGTCCTCGAAGTTGATGGGTGTGAACTGCCCAGCTCTAGGCGAATCGAAAATCTGATCCTCGAGCTGCCCCGCGCGCAGTGCGTCAGCGTTGTGGTCTTTGTCTCCAGTGAGAAAATGCGCAGGCTTATGCACACCTGCTGAAGCGTTCCGCGAGATCTCCTGGTCAATCCATGCAGAATCGCTTCCCAGTCTTTCTTCCGATGTTTCCCTGCTCAGCCGCTCCGCCTCAGCGCAAATCTCGTCCAGGTTCTCCGGTCGCGAACTCTTCACCCAGTCTGTGTCATGCGGCCACTCAGCCTTCACCGTCGGCTCTGACTCCACCTGCTCCCTCGCATTCCCAATCATAAAGGCCTCCTTCGCCTGCTCCACATGTGCTCTTGGTATGTTCGCCGCGGAAGCAGTTCCTGGCCGCGGACTCTTTGCTTCCTCCAACCTCCTGACCCATCTCGGTGATGGATGGTCCGGTAGCAGATCGTTGTGCATCCGGAAGTCTCCCTTGAGTACCGCAGCGATACCCGTCGCCCATCGCAGACCGACCACACGGGAGATATACTCCAGTCGACCTACAATCCACGCCGCCTGCGCCGCGGCCGCTGAGCTCGACGCTGATGTGGGTCCACCAGCGGGCGTAGGCACAGGATTACTGAAGCTCTCCCAGGTTGTGGAGCCTAGACGCTCGAGAGCGCAAGTTCCGGCGAAGAAAAGCGGCCAGATGGCGCCGTAGGCTGATATGAGTACACTGCTAGGCGCCTTTGTGGGTCCGTGACCAAGAGAAGGCGGTACACCCGCACATATCTCGTCGGTCATTTGCCGTCTTACTCGTCGAAAGTAAGCAGTCTGCTCTGCTGAGTCTGCCTCGTTGAAAGGTAGTCTCCGGCAAAGATGTTCTTGCGACCGAGTTACCATAATCCGCATGCTGCGATATGTATTCCAGACGCTCGGGGCAGGATGGCCGTTGTACTTGTGCACTATCCCGTTCCAGACATGAGGGGAGTCAGGGATTTCCTGCTCGGTGTATCGCCATCGTTGGTCGCCTCGTAAGGCGTCGATGGACCATTGAATCATGCGGCGGTCAATCTCGTTGCATTGTGCTAGTGCGGCTTCGTCGGAAATGGTATGTTTCTCGATCTGCGCGCGGATATGTGCGAAGTCGAAGCAGATCTTTATGAACTTATCTCCAGGCTTAGCAATGTGAGGGGCGTCTACACTCAGCCTTTCCAACTCGTTCTCCCAGTCCCAGAGGAAGGAGGGAGGCTCTAGGTCGTCCCAGATACAATGGATGAGAATCTGGGCTCGTGTTTCGCGGAACAGCATCCGGCCTGTAGCGGTACGGAACTGGCCTTTACCGCGGATTTTAAGGAGTTGAGTGGCACCGGCGATATGAGCTTTCCAGCTCTGGATGCTTTCTTTGCTGTCGCAGGTGAGGTTCTCGTAGTAGCCCAGCATGGCTACAGCGATGAGACTTTCGTCCGTTCTGCATCTGACTGGGTCCCGGAGTGCTGAGTTCAGGAGGCCGAGAGCTTCGACGTACATTGATCGGGCGTAGTCTTTGCCGATGGAGACTTGCTCGACGTTGTCGAGTGCCGCCATACCACAGGCTCGAATGGCTAGATCGAGGCATGGATCCATGCGTGACTTTCGAGCGTAGCCTCGCAGCCAGTCCCAGTGCCCGTCGGCGGTCATTTGGTTGAAGAAGTGCGTCGTTGCTACGTCGTCGGCACAGGGCTTGATAGAGAAGTTGAGGGGTATGTCGAGGTCGGTAAAGGGTATCAGGTTCGATCCAGGTAGTGATAGCTGACCTTTGGCATCGGCGAGCAGAGAGAGACTGCCACCCATTGCGGCTCCTGGAAGCCTTTCATAGTCATCCCAGTAACTCCCGTCTCGCATCGGTAGCTCGATCGTATCGCTGCCTGATGAGGAGTCGCTGTGCGTTGTGCCCGGCGTAGGTATACCCATCGGGGGGCTTTGCCGTCTTTGTGGCAAAAAGAAAGGTGCAGGTGTACTTCGAGGCGTCTCATGCTGGTTCTGCCGTGCTTTCTGCCGTAAGGCTTTCTGCTTGACGGATTCGCTTTCATCTTGAATCTGGAGTTGAGTCGTGTCTCGGTAGCCAGCACATTCTTTCTTCAACTTCACACATCTTGAGCAAGCCGGTTGCTCAAGTGTGCATCGCTTCTTAGCCTTGCGACAGTTCTCGCATCCAGCGCTTGGCTTGCCTCTGTAGACCATGACTAACCAAAGTTGTCTTCAGGTTGTTCGCGGCTTATTGTGCGTAAGTAGTAAGTAAGCCGGCTGCCAATGCACAAGTGCTCACATCTCGACGATCAGGCGTTCCAGACGGTCAGATATAATGCTTCAATGCGGTTGCGCCCTTTCAAGTGTCTCGGTGACTCGGGCCCTACATTAACCTGCTCCTCCCATGTGTTTGATCAGACTGCAATTGTCCCAAGCTCTGTAGATCACGGTCCAAGAGTTGTGTTACGAATGGGCGCAACAAATTCCCAAAGCAGAAGTAGTGCCAGGA
>JAKLLW010000339.1:0-38895 GCA_022814695.1 Neocatenulostroma microsporum
TTCCGGCCAACCACTTATCCTTGGAGGCTCGACTACTACAACTCTGCTGCCTTACGGATACTATAGCAGTTCGAGCACTTCAACTTTACTGCCCGGACATTACGGCAGTTGTTACGGACGTGACTGCCATGGCGGCCATGGTGGCCACGGTGGCACCTGTAAGGGACTATTCTGCCACAGCTGCTTTGGGCTTGACTGCCACAGCGGAAGATGCTTCGGTCTGAGCTGCACTTCGTGTATCGGCCTAGGCTGCCTTAACGGGAAGTGCACCGGGTCTCACTGCTTCGATGGACACACTACTGCATGCTCTGGAGAGGACTGTGGCAGCTCCGGAGGTTGTACAGGTCCCTTGTGCCACTCATGCTCGGGTCCAGACTGCCAGCCGTCCGGAGGCTGCTCAGGTCCATTGTGCACAGAGTGCTCAGGGGCCAATTGCCAGCACGGAATCTGCAAGGGAAGCGGATGTACTCAAGAAGACTGTCAAGGGCTGAACAAGCCTGACGGCTCGTGCTCATCGGTGTCCTCGGAGTCATGTTCGACAACGGAAGCGGACCATTGCACGGTTCCTTGCAGCTACTCCTACACCATGACTGGCTCCAGCGTGACCTCGAGTAGCACGTGCCTCAGCAGCTCTTGTCGAACCATCACAGGGTGTTCTGTGCGTCCGTTCACAACCACGACTTTCATTGGTTCGTTCTCGACGTCAGGCATGGAATGTCCCATCCGATTTACACCATACAACTATGCCGCCACTGCGAGTCTACTGGGCATAGAACTCCCAGCTGGCTACTACGATTATGCTGCAGGGCTGCCTATGACTGCTTCGGCTTACGGTATAGGTTCTGGCACTGGACTCCCGACGAATAGCATTAACTCGACCAGGACGACTTCGACGGCATCGTCTACTTCTGTCAACCTCGGGCCCTTATTCTCTGCCATTAGCTCAGTCGCTCACAACAGCAGCACTTCAAGCATTACGTCTCCTTCCAACATCGCCATTACTAGCCTTCCTGCAATGACAGATTGCAGCCTCATCGTCGAGTAAGTTACCACGTCCTCCTGTCGTTTGAGTTGTACTGATGAGGGCTTTCCAGCTCCTCCCTAGCTACAAGCTGTGATTGCGCCTCTGGAGTCTTCCAGGCCGAGCCTACAGCGGTATCTGCTTCCGGCAGCTGGTACCTTGTTTGTCCTGACTCAACAGGATCCACGGCGGGTGACACCACACTGGTCACTTTATCGACGTCGCCTTCAGGACTTGCTACTGGTATCTCGACGGGCCCGATCACGGCAGCGGCCACCACGACAGCCACCACTTCCGCAATACCAGCCACCACTTCTCAAGTCATACTCTACTATGACCGCAACCCCAGCCTTGACACCTCCTCTGACGATTACTTCGTCATCTTCGCCTACGATGCGACCACCTCTGTCGCAGACATATGTGTTGCCGAAAACAACTACAACGAAACGACCTCCGACTGGTCGGACCAGGAACTTGATCCAACTGGCACGTCACCGACGATCCCGACACCTGGTGTAGGCGAAACACTATATTTCACGACCGACCCTCCCGGGAAGGACAACTGCAGATTTGAAGTGGATAGCTTCGGCAGTTACCCCCTCAAGATGCGGCTAGAGTGTCTCACGGGTCTCAGTACTCCGATCATGTGCGAAGGCTACGCTCCGGAAGGGTACAATGACTTGGTCCAGGCTCCGTGCCCTGGATCCTCCAATTAGTAAGTCGACCACCCCCACATGCTTCCTGTCTCACAATTGTGGCTTGCTGACAATACTCACTTTAGTCTCTTCCCAGTTGCCAATTGCACCTTTGGCTGTAATGGTGACGACTGCTTCTGTGTTCCTGGATGGGGCCCAACGTGTACCGACGTCCCCTTCTCGCAGACACTGAGTACGACAATCAGTTTGACGTAGCCTGTGCTCGGCGAAAGGGAACAAGACCAGTGCGATTCGCCAACTGCGATGTATCGCACGGGCCGCTTTAGAGAACTCAAGTGGTGTGTGGTCTACTGAGATGATGAACTGATCGGGCGTCATGTCCATGACTGTACGAAGGCCGGCTGTATCACACTCATGGACAAGCGTGGAGTATAAAAGATCGCCTGCTCTCATTGCTTGCCGGAAGCTTCTGGATGCTACATGGTATACAAGGATGCTCAATCTGGATTTGGACGGTGGCGCTCAACATAACGTTGTATAGTCGATGGGTCTGGACTTCGTTCTGACTTCACTTGAATCTGTCCTTGTGAGGGTGAGCGCATGCTGCCTACGAGAGAGGACATGGCTAAAGGAACATCATTCTAAGAGGTGCGTTAGGAGCGGCACACATCGACGATGATATGGAGACGGGAGAATATGTTCCGCTATCCTGCGACTCCGACATGCTGCCGGGTGTTTCAGCAGCATGTGAAGACATTGCTATCATTTGGCAACGCACAGCCTGATCGCCCTCCGTCTTGCGAGGAAAGAAGACTGGTACCATGCGGCAGACTCATTCCAGTGCCACGGTACGAAGAAGGTGAGTATCGTGCCTGTCGCCTATCCTACTTGCACTTTCCGCACCACGCCTCCTGTTGAGTGGGTGTGCAGGTCCCTTGAGGGCCAGGCGACTGCACATAGGTACAGCATCGAAAGGTAAGGTATGGAAGAAGGTGCACATCTGTTTCAATTGCTACCATGGTTCTTTCCTTCCTGCTTGGCACCGCACCAGCCACTGCATACAAAAGCCAACCTTCTTTTTCAACCCCAACTGGCCGCCAGACGAAGATGTAACAATATGCTCCCGTGGAGTTCAGATACCATCCCGAAGGGGCCCTCAGGGAAGAGAATACCCGCCTCCTAGCAACCTTCGACCCGACAGCGACACGTCTGTCCCCGCTCAACCCCCTGCAACCCGTCAGTCCGCCGCCGCATGTCCTGGTTCTGCCTGCCCTCGCGCGAAACCGAGTGTGTCGTATGGATGCTGATGGTGGTTGAAGGTGGTTGAAAGTGGTTGACGTGGTCAGTCGGTGGCGACATGCGGCACGGCTGCAACCTGCTGAGATGTCAGCATGGTCCGAAAGACGAAAGCCGCCTTTTGGAAGCAGTCCGACTGCAAAGCCGAAGACCGATGATGAGAGAACATGCATGCTCCGCTGCGGTATGCTGGATGACCGGCGGCCGTGGCGAGATGCTGAAAAAGTGCTGAGGTCTGAAGCGGTTGTGTCGGGTTGCTGTGGGGGCGGTGGAGGGAGGAGGGTGCCGGCGAGGCTGGTGACCGAGTCTGGAGATGTATAACGAGCGCGGTATAGGTATGGAGAGATCCTCGATGTTCTGGCAGCGACGTGCCAGCATCTCGATCATTCTCGCAGTGAATAGGAGAGTATCCTCGTACACACGCGGGACGAACTCGCACCACAGTCGGCGTAAAGAAGCACCATGGGTACTCATCACGGTATCGAAGACGCATCGGCTGACCTCGCTGGTGAACTTTATGGCCCTGAGAGGAGGCAAATACCGTAGGAAGGAGGAAACGGCGGGCCAGTGTTCGTCAGCCTCCACTCCATGGTATGCTTTTGCCACACCAAGGACGAAAGTCGTGAGAGACCGAAAGTGCACCTTCGAAGACAGGTGCACAAGCGCTGGGCTCTCGGTGGGAAAGCGCAGCTTCAGCGCCTTAAGTTCCGTAAGATCGCAATGCTCGGGAACGTTGTCCAAGAAGGCTTCTGTGACGAGACCGTCACCTCAGACTTCAAAGTACTTCAGTTGTGCTTGGCCTCCAATGACGGTTTCGGCGTTCATCGGAATACCTTCCCATGGTCGCCTTGGGATTTTGCGCTGCAGAGCCGAGATCACGGGTAGTGTGACGTCCGCTCGATCTGTAATCAGCGACATAGATTGCAGGTTCGGACCGATGCCTTCCAGTAACGGTAAAACTGCTTCGTGAGTATAGGTTCTCTTCAGTACCGTCCAACCCGTAGCCAGTAGATTTAGAGGTCACATGGTGCAAATTGGGTGAGGTCAAGAGCGCCCACTGGAATGCGTCTCGTCCTGGTTGGCCAGCGTTGCGAAAGTGGAACGCTGTAAGATGCAGACGGCAATGTTTTGGTGTCCGGCTTACGCCGTCTAAGAGACACGGTGGAAAGAATTTCGTGCAGTCCTGAATAAAATACTTGAGCGCGGGCAGATTATCAACAAAAGCGGCAACGTGTCGCCAGGCGACGTGCTCGTCCTCTGCAAGCTCACCTCCGAGCCATATAGAACGTAGCGATAGGCGGGGCAGGCCGGACCTTCGAGGTGTTGCGATATCTGTTGTAAAAGTTCTTCCGGGAGCGCTGTCAAGCACATGATCATGGTCGGGACGAAGGCGGGATGGTAGGACTGTCTACAGAGAACCTCAACGCTTGCGGAAGAATCGAAGTGATGTTTGGTATGCTGTCGGAGAAGTACTTAGTGATCTGGAAATGCCGCCGCCCTCGCTGTAACCTCAGAGTCGGCGCTTGCCCTCGACTTTGACCCACAACCTACATACAATCGATGTTTGAAGAGCTGAATTGGTCGGTTCTGGTCTACACGTGGATTGGCGGAGACGGCGTGCATGACCTCCTTCCATTTCAAAACATGGCAAAGACAAGAGAGGAAGAAGAAGAAGGGGTGCGCGCAGATCGGGGGAATAATGATGCGGGCCGCACAGATCATCTTTGGACCTGAGCGAGATGAGCGGTTCGGAAACGCTACTCTTTGTCGTCAGGAAACCTTCGACTCTCCTCATCTTTTCTTCCGAAGTCTCCAAGCTGCCATGAGCGAACGACAAGACCTTGAAAATGCCCCCAAGCCATTCAATCAGGACCTCAGACGGCGCATGGATTGAGAACCTTCCCGCCACCGAGCACCGCCACCCTTGATCTTGCTCCTTTCGAGCATAATGGCCTGCCTACTTCTGGCCGGAGAAAAGATCGCCTCCTCCAAGTACTTCTTCGTAGGTATATAGAGGAAGGCTTCCTACTCAGATGCGAGATCGACACTCACGACATGGCAAGCGTACCGGAGTACACTGCTTTGCTATACCCGGGGCCAAGTAGTGACGTACTACCTTACCGGGCTCGACAGCCAGGCAGAACCTTTTTAATTTTCTGCTATGCGTCAAGCAAGACGCCGACGACCAGAGCAGGCTGTACTGGATCCATGCTGTCTGCATCAATCAAGAGGATGTAGCGGAGCGAAATGTGTTCGTCTTACGTACGACACAGGGCAGCTCCAGACGCAGCGAAAAGTGGAGAGGCTGGAAAGCTGTCGTCCGCATGCCTGACAATCCAGATGGGGCGGTTTCCAATCGCAACTGCCAAAGGATGGCTTTGTACCATCATCCCGTGGCTACCAGGCTCACCTCGCCGTGCTCCACCGCCTCTTGATCAGCATGATCATTGGGCGAGCGCAACATGCACAGCTTTGAGCCAGAAGTATTGAAGTCCAGGGCGCTGTGCTAGCTGAACTGTTCAGCGAGAATAGGTCAATTTACATCCCATCCCTCCTTCCTCCTCTACCTGACAACCGCTAGCGACCGTGTTTGGCGAGTGCATACAAATACACGCTATCTTACAGGGCATCCTGCACATCCCCCTCGAATTACTGGACTCTGCATTACTTCGAGCTGCTGAACCTCGAGACAACTATCACATACCGGCCAGGTACGTTCTCGAGTAGAGTCAGGAGATTATGAGAGCTCAACTGGCTTGAACGCGAGTCCACCGTTAGAGTTAATCGGTATACTGAGCAATTGGGTCTTCCTCCACTAGCAGCAACCAGGTTGCTCAGGTGCTCTGAACGTCCTTCCTCCGTGAGCCTAATGGGCCGGAAAGTATGACCCGAACGGCTTATGCTATATGTTCCGAACCTGCACGCCGTCACAGTATGAGCGTCAACCGCGGCAATAGTGCCTTCGCCTGGGCGATGGCGACCCGATCCTGCTTTCACGAGGGACTACCAGCCTAAGAGATCCTTCTACGCCCGTGACGCTCGCTACTGCAATCATACTGGGATCACTGGAGACGACTAGTTCCAAGCACATCAACCTCTCCCTTCCTGTAGCAGGACCGTCTATGCAACCGAGCGGATGATCACTGCCAAGGACGGCTTGCAGCACCTCGCTTGGGAAACAATTGGCGCCCTTCTTCCCTCGCCGCTGCTCGTTTACCATTGTGTTACAGCCTCGCTTATTGCGATTCGGGCTTGAAGCTGCATCCATCGCTCTCGATGACCACATATTTACGCGAGAGGATCAGCCACGAGCCCTTACAGCACGCCATCGACGATACCTGCGCTGCCCAGCCTGCCAAGTAAGCCGTTAGCTGTTACCTACTGCGCCGGTTATGGAGACCCTGCCCGCCAAGTCCCCGGCCTGCCGCATCCCGACACTGAAGTCGACCGACTGTGCAGCGTGTGATCGAATACCTTCCCATTGGCGGCAGTGGTAGTATGGCGGCGAAGTTCAGCGTGCTGGGCCCCATGTCTGCTCATCATTAGAGCTGCGAGGTCAGGTGTCTCAAGCGTCAGGGGAGCAACGATGGCTGATATGTCAGCACGCAATGGCAAGTCCTCGAGACAAGCGTCGTACAACCGGTCATACCCTCGAAAATTCCGTAGAGACGGCTGCTGAACGCCGTGATACGCCTGGAAGTCACCAATTCCTCGCTGAACAGCCGGGACATGCAAAGATAGGCGTATGCTTGCATTGCCCTCCACTGCTTCCTCCGCACTTGGAGTGTACGCAGACATAGATTCCTCGGAGACCCCACATCTCCAAACAAGGATCTTCACGGATCCTGCGCTTCGCCTA
Organism: Neocatenulostroma microsporum; assembly: GCA_022814695.1. Classification (NCBI taxonomy): domain Eukaryota; kingdom Fungi; phylum Ascomycota; class Dothideomycetes; order Mycosphaerellales; family Teratosphaeriaceae; genus Neocatenulostroma; species Neocatenulostroma microsporum. The sequence goes on from JAKLLW010000339.1 coordinate 6,833, forward strand.
TTGCCAAGATCGGAACTACTATCGCCAAAGAGGTATTCTTTGCGTCTGTCCAGGCAACAGTAGGATATCTATTCCTATACTAGTTAGGTGACATTGTTGGCAGTGCCATACCAACATACATCTAGTGCATCCTCACTGGGCGCTAACGCAATCATAGCGCCAAGGTTACCTGGGGAAGGCACGATCGTCGAACTTCAAGGTCACTTGCGCGGTGATTGGAGCCTTGCTTATGAACCGATCTGCGCGATCAGTGAGCGAATGTTGGGCGGGGGTGAACGCAAGAGCAGTGAATGAAGCATATAAGGAAGGACACCCGCCTCGTTGTTCTTCGAAAGTCTCGCACATACACAGCTTCAAAGCGTCGAGCTCCCTTCCCAGATCACAAAGCACCTCAGTAAGAATCGACAAACGAACACACCATGTACGCCTCCAAGGTTGTTCCAGTGGCTGCAATGGCCTTTGCTGGTGTCGCGCTCGCCGACATGTATATGGGCAATTACGCAGGCGAGGCCGACTGCGGCGGGGGTGGTGTTATTACCGATTGCAACGACAATGTAAGCATGCCCGCGCCATTCGTTGTCCTAATCAAGTACTAATGATGGCTAGGTGGGCTGGTGGTACGGCGAGTCGCTCAGCTGTGACGATGTTGGCACGGGCTCTATCTTCCCTAGTCCGGACACTGACGATGAAGGCGACTACATTTTTGATGACTGGTGCGACGTCACCTTCAGCAGCCCTAGCCTTTGCAGCGGTGCCAACCTACAGCTATCGTCTCAATACTGCAACAAGAGTTGCGAGGACATCCCTGGCGGCTGTGACGATACCGGTGATCAATTCTTCGCATACCTCATCGACATGGACCGCTTCGAATCAACTGTAGGACAGTGTGACTTTTCGTACGACTGGCACGATGACTGTGCGAATGTGGTTGGAAGTCAGTTGTACAAGGAGATCATGCATTGCTATATTTCAGAGGAGGCTATGAGCAGCTATGCAGAGTGTGCGTCTTAGTTGACATCTCAGTCAGCTAGCCAATCTGCGATCTCAACATCGTTGGAGCGGCAGAGTCGGGGCAGGTTCGGACTACATTGTCTGAGGAAATAATGATGGAGATTACAACATCGAAGGTTCGACGGAGGAGTGGCAGACAGGTGTCGACCACGTTGGCAAGCCATGTACATAAGCACAATCATTTGACGACGTTCGCAGCACTAAGTGGTGCCGGCACGTGGGAATACCCGCTGCTGTACGTTTTGCTTTTTGCACTTAGGGTGTCGGGCGCAATCTGCATCGCGCGCGAGGAGATACTCAAATCTTTACAGTATAACTGAGACCGTGCGCTGGGTGGTTGATTACAACACCCAGGAGCTTGCAGCACTCACTAGGATGGCCACACTCCAACAGTATGACATCGAACCGCTCAAGGCATCTGAACTCAAGTTCAACGAGACCTCCAGGTCGCCGCGGACTTCGCCCACAACATGGCTTTCGGATCTGCAAGGCTTCGCCTCAACTCTCAAGCATTCCTGAGACACATGGACCAGTACAACACCATTCCCGAAGCGAAAACATTGCCCTCCTGGAGCCCTGCAGGCATGCGCAACCTTCGCGAAGCCTGTGACGAGCTCGCAGTAAACCAGTACGATCAGATCAAAGGGCTTCAGTTTCGCCTGGGGTCTCAGATGGATGTGACAAGGACATTGATGGCGCAACGAGGCACTCGGATCAACATCGACATCGCGGGCTCAGCCAAGCGTGATAGCGAGCTAATGCGTGGTATTGCTGCTGTATCGATGATTTTCCTGCCAGCGACATTCATGGCCACGTTCTTCAGTATGGTGTTCTTCCATGTCGGAGACGAGCACACTATACATCTGATAGTGGATCAACGTATCTGCTTGTACCCTGCAGTGACTGTACCGCTCACGGCCGGGATTGCTATTTGGTACTCATCTTGGTCGCTCGGGTGGTCTTGGAAAGCAGAAGGTATTGCGTTAAAGATCAGAGAAGGCGCGCTTTAGCGCCTGAGAGGAATCTCCATGTCCGTCATCTGCTTGTTGCACTTCTTATGCGTAGATGAGCTTTTCGTCGAAGAACAGCTGTGTTCCATCTACTTTGTGTTCCGGGCCTCGTTTGGTTGCAGCTTGTCGATCCTTCCGAACCGCCGAGCGCAAGTCAGCTTCCTCCGATCCTTCGAGCTATATATATACGGATCTCTGGTGCGTTGGTTCAACGTGGGCGAGAGTAGATCAACAGTCCGTTCTCGTTCTCGTCCTCAATCTCGTTCTCGTTCTTCCATTGACTATGCCTCCGCGAAAGCCGCAGACAGGACCAACCCAAAGCTGGGCATGGCGAAGCCGCCGGACGGGAGACACGTCTATAAAAGCATGCTGCCTTCAGCTTCAACGATGGGTTCAGCATCGAACCTCATCTTCTTCACTCTGCTATCATTACAGACTTTAGCAACCCTACGCTGCAATCTCTCAGACAAGCTGACTAGCCTTCTTCATCATGCTTCCCGCCCTCATAGGAACGACCTTCTTGGCTGTATACGCATCAGCTGCCCCGGCTGACTCTCCTCTCGACCACTCCAAGCTTGCTCGAGCGATACGAAAGCGCAGTGAACCGCAGATCTCTCCGTTCTTCTCTGACCAACAGGATCTCCAGATTACGGACGGGTTCGCTGATGCTCTGGAGCTGGCTACCTATGCGCTAATCACGCCAGCCGTTCAATCAGACCCTATCTTTGCAAAGTATTTCAACCCCGGTGATAGGGACATTGTCAATACGGTTTTGCGGAATATCGTTGGCGACAGTAGGGCGGCGACCCTGGGGTACCAATTCCTCAGCGACATCTACGTCGTAAGTGATCTGTCGAGTAAATGCACTCGAAGATGTTTCTCCCCTAACCTGATTACAGACTCCGGACTTCAATCATGAGGTCTGTGATGAGCCGGAAGATCAGGGCGCGCTCGCGGACGGCGCCACTCATTACCCAGAAATGATCCTATGCGACCCAGCGTTTGCGCACGGCGGCATTGGCAAGGGGTATCAAGATGTCCCAGCAGTCACTTGCGACACTATTGGCAACAGCGTCTCTTACAAAATGTCGACGATTGGATCCTTCATCCTGCACGAGTACACCCACTGGCAGGATCTTAGTGCGCCGCCATTAGCCCGAAGGACAGATGATGTCGCAAATGGCTATGGTCCGATTAATACCCGTCGGCTTGACAAAAACATAGCGACTACGAACGCGGATAGCTACGTCTGGTACTGCAACGAGCTCCTTTGGAATGTCATCTGCCAAGTGGATTTTGCCGACCCGGCGCCGCCAGCCGATAGGGACCCGGCCTGCGGTAATGCGCCTTGTGAGGATGATCCGGCCTCCGCCATAGTCTGAGGAGAACGAAACGGCATCGGGGTTGTCGAACTCGACTGGCGGTCAGATCTTACGGGAGGGCGACATGCAAGACTGGCGTCGAGGAGCCGAAGAGTCCGGCAACTCAGTGCGTGGTAGAGATACCGGGGAGCGACGTAGTGCGAGATGGGTAGCGATGCGTCTGTGGGTAATTCTAGTAGTCGTTGCTTTTGATGTCGTGGGAGTGTACCCGTCAGATGCCGCATGCCAAGGGGTAAGGGTACTCTTGACCAGGATAATTGATGCCAGCAAGGCACCTAGGCAGCGATGTAATACGCTTGTTCTCTCATTCGAATTTGGGGTGTTGGCTGCAGCAGCACATCCTTTGCAAGTTGGTGCGACAATCCTCACTCGCCTAGACGCTCGTTCGCTTGATTGTGGTGGAGCAGTATCGATGGAGGGACCGTGATGTGAAACACTAACGAGGTCATGAATGGCTCGAGGAAGCTGGGTGAGGTGAAGGATCGGAACATCCCACGATATCTGCTGCCAGTCGGGTTGCCGAGCGTCAGGTAACGTCTGGTAGACTGATGCCATCGAGCAATGGACTCCAGTATACCGGCAGCAGTCGTCAGGTAACAGCAGAAGCCTTTCGGGCGTTGGCGTAAATACATTCTTCCGTAAGTGAAAGCCATTATACTCGACTGTTTCCTACGTCGTACCCATAATTGCTGTGAGTGGACTTGGGCGAAGGAGTACACGAGTGGGCTTCGAGTGGCCAAGGCACAGAGTCGTGGAAGGAAAGGAGAGATCACTACCTTAGGGTGTTTGGGTGAAATACGAGAAGCGCACGCACGGAAGCGACGGGAGCGTTTTGCAGGTGCTTAATGCGTAATTGATAATACCCCATAGCAACTGCCGGCTCCCGGCTATTTCCAGGTTGGAATCAGTTGCGGGCTTTCTTATCTTCTGCACCAATTCCACCACTTCGTCCCCTCTACCTTCTCTCACCTTGCGGTCGATCTGAGATTCTTCTTGCTTCGTCGCCTACGAAGACTCAATAACCATCTCTCGGAGATGCAAAGCACGTCTGCCAGCTTGCTTGGACTACCTCCTGAGCTGAGGCTCAATATATATGAGCACGTCTTGCAGCAGCAACTCGACATTCGGCCTTTAGATGGCTTCAGACTGGAACGCCATTATCCACCTCGTCCAAATGGCTTGCAAGGAAGCTTCGTAAAGGTCCACGACATTCGTACACGACCTGCAAGCTTCTCAATCCCATGGATCAATCTCACACTGTGTTGTACAGCAGTAGCTCAGGAGATCCTTGACTATATGCATACCTCGAGCTATCTGGACAACGAACTCAACCGCACGTACGAGTTGGAGCTGAAGCCTGCCACTCATGAGAACTGACCCATTAGCCTGGTCATACCTGCTTGGCGTAGGCTGCCCTGCTCCCCTCAACGAGTCCGCAGATTGATCATCCATAACAATGGGGCGACTAAAACAGTCATGTCCGCTCTCAGTCTCTTCCTTCACTGTGGACCTTCGATGGACCGGTCGCACCCTTTGACCCAGCATTTGACCTTGGAGAAGTTGACCGTAAACATCTCGTCGACTCGAGCTCTAGTTTTTCCGGAGCAGAAGCCGGGCTTCGAGCCAGTGGATGAAGAGGCCCGCAGCGAGCCCGAGTTCGAGCGTACTCTCGCTACTTTGTCGAGCTATCATCGCATGGGCAAGCTAGCTGGATATTTGGGTCATGTCTGCGTATCTCGCGAGGAAGAACAGCAGGAGTTCGAGGTAGTGCATCCATACAGGCCCGGAATTGTCAATGGCATTCAATGGGGAGTTTGACACGGAACGATGGACAAGTGTCGCATTCATGGCAGCTGCGGTATTGCACATTGGAGGAGTGGGGGCCGAGGGTCGCAGCAAGGTCTCCCCACTCACACTCACAGCTACCTTGTACCTTACGTTTTGATCCCATGACCTCATTGGTACTCTTCAACTCAGCGAACAATCTGTTGGAGAGCCGTGAGTAGCTGTGGTTAGCCTTCTTGCTACGGAATGCCTTACGATCACTTTCGTGAATGTCGAGACACTGGCTGGAGTCTCCTGAGACATGCTTGCGGTGTTGCACAACGTGAACGGAAGCAAGGGACTTCGCTTATCATTGCCTTGATAAGGACAAAGGCGCACTCACCATCTAGTTCTTTGTCTGTCACCTTTTCTTGCAGCCCGGGTATTTGGTCAGCGTTCACCACCGTATTTCACCAAGTTGACCACGATGGCGGCGACTGGGAGTGACAGCTGGCTAGATGCTACCGATCACGAAGACGGAGACGAGCTACACACACGAGCGACGACATTTGTAGCCAAGGTAAACTGGGAGGCCTTGACCACACTTGCATCAAACCTGCGGGACGGCACCGCCTGCCACCTCAGCGAGAAGTTCTCTTTGGGTCACTTCAACTTGGTTAGGCGCATTACGTTCGCGGACGGCATCAATTGGGTTGCGCGGCTGAGACTGCCGGAACTTCAGAATGTCTTCGGCACCCGCGAAGCGTTGGACGTTGAGAGCTCTATGAAGGTCGAGGTATCGACTATCAACTATCTCCGGTAAGTGCATTGGATGTCTTCAAGACATCAGATCTGACCACCATCTACGATGACTGACGCTTTAGCGACAGTGCCAACACATCAATCCCTGTCCCTGAGGTGTTTTCCCACAACTTCAGCAGCGACAACGATATCGGTGCGCCTTACATCCTCATGAGCTACATCCATGGCAATGTGGCTTCCGAGCTAAGAGAAACGCTGGAATGTCCATCACCGCTGTTTGGCACACCCGCTCAAAACCGGCGCTTCTACGAGCAAATGGCGGCCATACAGGTTCAACTGGCAGGCCACAGGTTCGACAAGATCGGAAGCCTCTATCAAGACGGTGATACCTTCACAGTTGGGCCCGAGATTGAGACAGGCCAGGGACCTTGGAGTAACGCTAGTGAGTACTGGACTGCGTGGTCCAAGCACGTCCTCAAAGTGGCTGAAGCCGATGCATCACCGGAGATCAGAGCTAGCGAATCCTTTGGGTTGCCAACTAGATTCGCAAGCCTCATGCCAGTTTACGGCGACGCTGACCAGACCAGCTTTGGCCTTGTGAATCGGGACTTTGGACCGCACAACGTGCTCGTAGACGACGACTTCAAGATCGTCGGTGTGATCGACTTTGACGGAGTCATGGCCGCACCCATCGAGAGAGTGGCGCATTATCCGCAGTTCATGGGACTGGATCCGCCGGTCCCGGCTCATTTCGAGACAAAGCCGCTTGTTATTGCTCGGATCAAGAGGATACTTCCGCTGCTTGCAGAGTACAAAGATATCGTACAAGCGACTGTTGCGAAGCAGGCTGGCGGTGACCAATTGAAACGGCCACGCGACGTTTCTGAAGCCATCCTTTCGCTTGGAGCGACGTTAGTGCGGAGTCTGATCGCTTACGGCTCTCATCAGAAGCATGTCAATGATCGATGGCTGAGGGCATACAGCATCATGGAAAGCAAGAAGGAGCTTGCTATGGAGGGTCACATGGAGCTCGTCGTTGCCGCTTTGTCCGCCGCAGAATGTGAAGGTAAGTGATCAGATAGAGTTCCTCGAAACAGTGTACTCAATCATGCTTCATCTCCTCTCGTATCTCGCAGCCATGAATAGTTCCTGCCTGTAACAATTGAACCGGATGCCTTGTGGTCAAGACTCGAGCAACACTTTGGGAGTCACGTTGCACCAAATTGCGAGATATCTCAGATGTGGAAACGGTTTTCATCTTCTCATACATGTGTGCTATATTGACAAGTCCAATTCTATTCCAATCCTTGCTTATGTTCTGGCGAATCTAGCATTAGATACACGCTAACGCCTAACTCCACAGCAATTTGAGCCCTTCTTTCCCACGGTGTAGCATTTGGAGCACTCGACACCGTACGTCAAGCCATTGGTGAGAGGCGTGGCAGATTCCTCGGCTTTGCCGTGGATCAGAGGTGCGTGCTGGGCGGTCGGAGACATGCTGATTGAAGTCTGAATCTTGGTATGTTCGAGGATTGGAAGTTGTGTGGCAGGTGAGTTAGCTGTGCAGAAGGCGTTTAACCACGGACCGCGAAGTGCTCTATATACCCAGGCACTTGCTTGAACAAGGCGTCAAGAGGCGTCAACATGCTTCGTTTGTCTTGCTGGATCCGGCAGGTACGCTTGTTGTGTGCCCAACATCGTCGGTAAGCATTGCTTCTGCGGCTTTGTCTGGTCTCACCGCCACGCCATCAGGGGCGTCATGTCGTAGTCCTACAGAAATCGCAGCCTTCGAAAGGTACTCGGTAAGAATTGCTACTAATGCTTTGTCTCGAGGCCTGTCAGGGTATCCCGGACCAACCACTGCCATTGGCGATGCCTAACGACCCTGATCACGCTTCCGGTGTTGGAGAGAAAGTTGAAGTTGAACATTGCCAGGGTATCTCAGGTATTCTGCCGGTGTCATAGGCGGTGCCTCAAGATCGTGGGAACGCCTTCGGCGTCGGCACTGTAGCTGAACAAAAGCCAATAAGCCATATGGTGCGGAGGGAGCCGCCTTGTCAAAGGATACGAGGCGCTGTACAATCACTGAAGAGGTGCAAGGCTTTGGCACATCACATCGAATAGGAACATTGTTGAGAGGCACCAGATATTAGAAGAATGCGTGGTCATCTCGCTGTAGGACTACCGCTTGGCGGTTGAGAGTACTTCCCGTGATTCACTCCGCGACTGCGCACCTCGCACCTGCAGGCTGTCGCACAACCTCCGTCTCTCCTCTGTCTCGCATGCCCAAAAGCTTGCCACGGCCATCCATTAGGGGTCCGTAACCTGGCTCGCAGCGGCCAATGCTCTGAGGTGAGGCTCATGCGGGTAGTTGAAATACTCGCAGATATGCTGAAAGAGTTCCTCCGGAAGTCTCTCGATGAACGACATATCTCCCTTCAGAATAGGCGTAGCGTCCCTTAATCTCAAGGCCACAAAAGAAACGGAGATCGTCCCAACGGGGGGTAGTTTGTCTCCTAAACCTGGTTCGACTCCGAGATGTGAAGTCTACGTTACGTCGTGGGAGATATGGCCATGGCCACGACGATGGAGTTCGCTAATGCGATGTGTTCTCAAGGTCCTGGTCCTGGCCGCTGTTGATTTCTCATCGCACGACTCCGCTTCTGCATAAGGAGCAAACTCGGCCCCCGTGACTTCTCATCAGCCCAAGTATAAGACAGAGGGCGCATCTCTCGGAGCAGTGAGTCCAGCCGTCTCACTTGGACGTGGCCGTTTGCATGATTGGTGTGCTGCAAAAGTCATACTACTGGGAGCAAGCAGATGGCTTTTGATCCCCCGAAGTCATCCCGCCGATGTCCAGACGGAATGCTTCCGCTTCGTTGCCGCAAAGAAGCGAGAACTTCACGCCTCGAAAGGATGCGCCCTCACCGCATCGCATCGCAAGGCATCAACACGGCAGTGATGAGTCTCACAGACACAAATACAATAACAGCACACCGGGAAGTCGTGCTGATACGATGCGATGGGAAGACTGGCCGCCAGATGATGGAGTGGCATCTGATCACCTAAGGCGCCGGTAATAGAGTTTGAGCCTTATTTCCAACTTAGTCCTTCCTGCATCGGACCACTCATATCCCAGCTTCAGCCCTTGACCCGCCAGGATGCTTTGGCCTGCTTCATCTCCCACCGCCACGATCACCACGAGAACAGGTCAAACATGTGGCTTGAAGTTTGACCCTTCTGTGTGGTTCGGCGCTGGTGCACCGCGTCCTGTGGTACTCCGACGGGATCACGAGCGCGGTAGCAACGGATCTACTTTGCTCAAGGAACACGTTCATCGCAGATGTCGCTATCCGAACGTCAAGAAGCTTGGAGCCAAGCTCAAAACCCCATGGCACACCCGTTTTAACACCTGCTCCACCTCCACAGAACGCACTGGTCTTTCCCCGCATAGATCGACGCCTCGTCTCAAACAGGAGCTAGCATCGAACGTCACCTCTTTCATTCCATCTGTCCGTAACCAGTTTCCGCGCCGCAAGGCACACGGCGACACAACTTGCCGAACACAAAAGATAAGAGCACCCAAGCATGCGGCTTGGACACCGAGCACGATGCAACCGGCGCACCAGAACATGCAGTGCTCCCCAGACGTTCTTTCTGATCTTGCACAAGCCGCAAGATCCAAGTATCCGGGGAGCCGCGCGAATTTGAGCTAACAAGGTACGCATGGATGGTCCGGGACCTGCCATCCAACCGCAGCGCCGGGCGAGGAGGCCAGCCAGTCCTCTTTGAGATAGCTTCATAACGCATTCGTTACCTACCGCGGCCTGCTTGGGCAACGCGTACGCGAAAGCACGAGCTTTTGAGGAGTCACGACGCTCGTCCGATCATGCCGCCGCTCTCGTCTCCTCTGGTCCACCCTGAGAGGGGTCGTTGATTTGCGTTATGAACTGGGCTAGGTTCCGGCACTGCTGCGGAGCCGTGCTCTATGCTTCTGGGGAGTATTAAGGATAGGTCGTCCTCCCTGCGTCTCGTCTCCTGCGTGCTGGTTGTCTTCGTTCCTGTGTCTCTCTGCCTCGTCCACCGCCCGCTGTCCAAACCAGTCTCTTACCGCTCACCAGGACGTCTCTAGCTCAACATGGCGACCCACGTGGATACATACCAGGCGGCGCAGAACAATGCCAACTTGACAACGGGCGTCAGTGGTGACAGCCCTCGCGAGAAGGACTTCGAAAATGGTATGTGTCGCGCAGGCGAGGATCTCATATGGCAATGCAAATCAAGCTAACGCATTACAATGCTACCATCTCGACCATCACACCAGTCACGACGATGCGCTCCGAAGAATACGGACGGCGGGCAGCCTATCCATCTCCCCAGAGCTGTTCGAGAAGATGTACTTGTCCCCGCAAAACAAGGTCGCTGGTGAGCTTCGCAAGACCTTTGGTAACCCAACTCCTCTGTAAGTACAGCACGTAGAACAAACGGGGATGCGCAGTACTGATCAAACGCAGTGCTCTTGCCGGATTCTTGCTCTCCCTCACGCCGCTCTCGTGTATCCTCATGGGATGGCGCGGCGCTGGCGGTAGCGGCGCATCGGACATCGGCGCATACTTGTTCTTTGGCGGTCTTCTCATGATTCTGGGTGCACTTGGCGAGGTATGACTCGGTTCGGGCCCTGATTTCATTGCAGCAAGACACTAACACTTTGATATAGTGGATTGTTGGCAACACCTTTCCCTTCGTCGTCTTCGGCACATTCGGTGCCTTCTGGCTCGCCTTCGCCGCCACCCTACAACCATTCTACAACGCCTATGGAGCTTTCTCGCCAGATCCGACCATGCCAGCAGAGGGACTCACGGTGCCTGCATTCAACGCAAGCTTTGGTGGGATATCCCGCATGCTTCATGATGCCGATAGTGCGCTGACCTGTTTCCAGCTTTCTTCCTAGTCTTCATGGGAGTCCTCTGCTTCATCTACATGATCTGCGCCCTCCGGACCAACGTCGTCTTCTTCCTGATCTTCTTGACGCTGGTCCCAGCTTTCGCCTTGCTAGCGGCTGCGTACTGGCATCTTGCTCTGGGCAACACCGCATTCGCCGGCACCCTACAAATCGCTGCTGGTGCGGTCACCTTCGTCACGGATATGTTAGGCTGGTGGATCTTCGCTGCTATCATGCTCGCTTCGCTTGACTTCCCCTTCCAGCTCCCAGGTAAGCTGCCATCTATCTTCGAAGGCTTTATTGCAGAGCTAACTATGGCATAGTCGGCGACCTATCGCATGTCATCAAGGGTGCAAGCGACAAGGCCAAGATGAAGCGGGAAAAGGAGGAACGGTACGAGGCATAGTTGGCATATATTTTTAATGATCGATAACTGGGTCAGCAAGGCGCCTATGGCGAAAGTGTTCCTATCATGGATACCTGGTACGATATAATGTTCTCATGCACGGCTTTATGACCATGTATCATATGCAACGGCTATTCACGTTCTGCATCGACGAACATCCGACATATGTCGAGCTCATCTAGTCTTCGAACAGGCTCGTTGCATCAGTGAAGGTCGCTGCGCCGCCTCCCGCGTTCACGGTCACGTTCTTCAGCCCACTCTTCGTGAACATAACCAGTGTACCGTTCATGCCGACAGCGCCATACTCCACCGATACATCTCCAGAGATTGCATCGACCATCATCGTAATCGGCACCTCGGTCTTCGCAGCACCGTTATAGTAAGGAAAGCTCGAATACGGCACACTATCACTCGGATACAGCTCAATGGTCAGTTCTGGCTTCCAGTCCGCCGTCCACTTATTGTTGGCCTGGAAGATGTCGCCGCGAGGTATGATGGCACCTGCTCGAACGTACGCTGGTACATAGTGCACGCTCAGGTCGACATCACATGTGCTGCCACCTTCGTGAACGGCGGTTTTGTTGAAGTACTCGAGGTACTTCGTGCCTTCTGGGAAGTAGACTGTGCGCTTACCATCCGGGCCGATGATGGGTGCAACAAAGAACTCCGATCCAAAGAAGTACGAGTCGACCAGCGACCAAGCTTTCGCATCTGTAGGTGCCTCTAAGAACGCTGCTCGCAAGACTGGGATCCCGGTAGTATGCGCTTGGTAGGTGTACGACTTGACGTACGGCAGCAGGTCGTGGTGCATGTTCGCCGTCTCCTTTAGTACGTCCACGAGTTCTGATTTATACGGGGGATACCACGGCGTATGGTTCGTCCCAACCATGATCTCGTAGACGGGCGAGAAAGTGCTGAACCACATCCACCTCGCCCACAGCTCTTGAGCGGGATCGTTTAGTTCGCGAATGTAGCCACCGGTGTCGCTGCCCCATTGCGAGAAGCCGACCAGTCCGGCTCGAATGCCGCTCGTCACAGAGTAAGCCAGGCCGGAGTAGTTCGAATGCGAGTCGCCGTTCCAGACTGCCGTCCTCGCTCGAGAGCGATCAACGGCCGAACGTGCAAAGTTATAGAAATTACCCTCGCCCCACTTCTCAACCATAGTCTGGTAGCACAACTGCTCGAACAGCGTCATCTGGATGTTCTGCTCCCAGACCGGCATCTCGCCTTCCTCGCCTCGGTCGATCTTATAGCCTTTGACACCGACAGATGGGAAGTATGACATGTGCTGCTTGAGATAGCTATACGCTTCTGGAATGCTGAGGTTGAGTGCTGGCCCTAAGAAGAACTCGACACTGATATTTGGGAAGAGCCAGCCATTGTTAACGGAGGCGTTGTACAGCTCAGTATTGAGGAAGGCTCGATTCGCCGCCCAGACCTGGAAATCGAAGCCCCAGTGTGATCTGTAACCCGTGTCAGTCCGTGCATTACCGTATGTAGAACCTCGTCGAACTCACAAGTTGGCGATGAACTCTTTCGGCGTAGGATAGTACACAGGATCAAAGTCGAAGTTGCCGAAACTGCTATTACCCGTGCCATACGGCCTGTCCGCAAACATCGAACTCGCGTGTATCTGATTGTAGTAAAGATGGTTGATGACATCGTAATAGTTCTCCTGCGCATTATGCACACCTGCATGGAAGTCCTCTTCGAAGTTGTCGCTCCAGAATGTAGGCCCGTACCCAGAGTCTGGAGGCATCTCGATCGTGTTGCTCAGGCCAGCGAAAGCGGTGAGGATACTCTTGTAGTCACCTGGCGTTTCGGGCAGGATGATGTAGTAGACCAGGCTACTGGTATTGAAGATGAACTGGGCACTACCGGGCTCGCTGAAGTCGAAGGAGCCCATAGCGAGCGTGCCGGCGTACACGCCATAGCCGTCGTCTGTGAAAAAGAACGGCGCTCGGGCGTTGTCCCAGTTGATACCGTCTGAGTCCCCAAGGCCTTTGAAATCGAACTCGATGCGTGCGTTGTCGAGCCCATCGGACCAAGGGTACTCCCATACGCCGTAGAAGTTGCTGGAGTTCGAAGCCGTAAATCGAGCGCCTACAAAGTCCGATATAGTGTTGACGGAGATCTTTGCAACTTGAGGGTTGATGATCGTTGCTGAGACATGTCCGCCTCCGTTGGCAATAACACCGTTGCTCGATGCAGTAATGGGTACGACGGAGCCGTTCGTGTTGCCAACCAATATGGCGCTGTTCTCAACTGCTTGTTGGCCATAGTGGATACTCAGCGAGAACGGCGAGGTGGAAGAGACGGAGAGAGAGGGCTGGGGTTTCTGCTGTGTCGAGCAGCCGTAAGACTGAGCGTGAGAGACTCCAGCAACCGCAGCGAACGCCGCCAGATTGTGTAATACGGCAGCCATCGCGTATAAGGGGAATACGAATGAAGCTCAACACCTACCTGGTGGACTTCTACGCTGCCTTTGGCGTCGCGCCGAATTCTGCCGGCCTGGGACTCGACATTACCCAGACCCATAATACAGCCATACCGTAACCGCATGTCAACAGATGTGACGTCGATCCCCGTCCTCATGTCGGTGTAGCGAGCTCTGGAGAAAGTATTCCTGCAGCAGCCACCCCGCCTGAAGTGAGGAGTGCTTTCGGTTGAATGTATTCCGTGGATCGTCCTGACTTCGAGCACCGCAAGCATCTGCAGTTCTCACGGTATTGGCAATGGACGTTGACATGCTTGGCGACGACTAGTCGATGGTCGTGGTTGAGTCGAGTCCCCAAACAAAGTGGTAGGTCGGCAGAAGATGCACGAAGTCAAGGAGGTGAAGACGGAAGCTGTCGCCAAGAGTCACCGTGCACTCGGGCTGTGAGATCACTCATCAAACGGCACGTTTGTTGAGTAATCTCACCTTCTTCCCCACACACACATGCATATATCGTCGGTTTCCCATCGTGTATGCAGCGCCGCAACACCTGCGTATACTTCGGTTGCGATCCTCAAGCCTTGTAACGTACGAGATGGCCGTGCTTCATACCTATTGGCAGCTTCGCCAGCGCTCAGGAGCACCACAGCGAGACGATGGAGGCATGTTGCACCGTTGTGTGTGCCGATACGAGCTGGATACCGTCTTGACGACCGCAAATAACCACCAGAAGAGAGACTCGAACGGCTCAATAGAAGCTCCAACTCTGTCCTGATTGCCCCGCCTGCGAGCACCGCCTAGGCACGTCATGGTCGAGAAGCTGAGGCTGTGGGAATAAGAATGACTAGAGGTAGGTGACTATAAGCACATTCGTTTTCCCTTTCCATGTTAGGTTCGCAACCACTCCTAGAAGAACACGATTTTACCAACATGCCGCCAATAACCCTCTACTTCCTCCAAGCCTCGCGCTCTATCCGCATAGCCTGGGTGCTAGAAGAGCTAGGTCTGGACTACGAAGTCAGGTTCGCCGATCGCGAGAACAACAAAGCCCCTCAATGGCTGAAGGACGAAGCTGGTGGGCTTGGAAAGTTCCCTGCGCTCAAGGATGGAGATGTGATGTTGTATGAGAGCGGGAATTTCACTGAGTAGGCCAGACCCAAGCATACCTAGTCAGCGAAGTATGAGGAAATTGACAGAGTGTCAAAGGTACCTGTGCGATAAGTACGACAAGCAACACCGCCTCCTTCCACCATTAGGCGACGCAAAGCGGTATCAAGTCCTGCAATGGGTCCACGCATCCGAAGCGACATTCGCCCTGCATGGCCTGGCGATCTTGTACGCGCGGTGGTTCCAGTCCGGCGGCGATAAGGAGAAGACGGAAGAGTCGCTCTCCGTCAACGTGCAGAAGGATATGGATTACCTTGAGTCCGAGCTTGACAAGAGTGAAGGGAAGTTCATCTGCGGTGACGAGCCGACGGCTGCGGATATCATGATGGAGTTTACTGTAGACTTTATCTTAACGCGAGGGCTGGGCACGCAAGAGAAGCAGGGGCAGTGGAAGAAGGCGGAGCAGTATCTGAAGGATTGTCAGGGGACGGAGAGTTGGAAGAAGGCACAGAAGAAGACTGGGCATAAGTTGTAAGTTGTATGTTGTCTGGATAGGTAGTCTCGGTAGCGGTCGAATTGTGCTATAGCGAGACGGTCAATCTTTCACCTTTGTGATGCAGGCTCGTTTTGCGGATGTACCTCGTACCTAAATCCAGCCGAGCAACTCCGTCGTGTTACTGTCGTTGCGATAACGTTAGGCTATGCTGCAGTACGTAGTTCAGCCTTCTCGTAGCAGGTTTGTTCCAAGCACATGCAGAGCGATCTCGTCTCACATGAAAGCCGGAAACTGCAAGGCTGACCCCTCGGTCAAAAGCTGTGATGTCAGAGCTCAGCCCCACCACGTTGTTGAGCGCTCACAACCTAAGGCCAGAACATCCTTAACTATACGTCGCCCAAACATAACAACAACGATACCAAAATCTCGACATACGAATCCAGAGCCAATTGCCTACGTACAAATACCAGATTCAATACCCAAAACCAAAACCAAAGACACAATGGCACCCGCACAAAGCGCCGAGTTCAAGAAAGCCGTCGAGGACAGCCGCAAGCTCAAGGCCAAGCCTACCGATAACGAGCTCTTGGAGGTATAACAGACACTTACGACAAAAGCTATGAGGTATAGAGGCCAGCCAATGACTTGTTGATAGCTTTACGGCCTCTTCAAGCAAGGCACCCAAGACCCACCCTTCGAGCAGACCAAAGCACCCGGCATGTTCGAGCTGAAGGTATATACCCATTGCTCAGACATCACTTCGTACTACCGGGAGTTCATTGCTGACTACGTTTCACGATGTAGGAGAAAGCGAAGCGCAATGCATGGCAGAAGCTGCACGACGAGAAGGTCACGGCGGCTGATGCGCAGAAGCGCTACGTCGCAAAGGTCAACGAGCTGAAGAAGACCTACGGATACAATGGTTAGCGGAAGGATGAAATGTACATGAAATACGAGAAGTGGACCATGAGCAGGCATCAGTCACCAGAAACAAGTGTTCATAGCAGTAACGACCAGATTCCGACACCGAAGTATACTTCTGTACGATCGCCAGCCTCTGCTACTTCCCCAATGCACTAGGGACGGCTTGATGGGTTGAAAGTGATCAGAAGCAGCAGCAGGAATGCCAAGTCCGGTACGAAAGATCCTTTCCTGCAGCAACGGGCTTCATGCACGCAATCGTCCGGTCCTGGAGCCCTGGTGAGCTGTGTTGAGCACGGCAAACAACTTTCAAACCAAAGCCCAATCAAGAAGGCCGGAGACGACCATGCCTGCCGGATACCTGCATGCGCAGGCCCCACATGCTCGCGGAGGCTCACGAGGTGTTCGCATATCAAAGCTCACCGCAACGGGTAGGCACACCTGTCGACATCTTATCAACGGTAGGCACATCTGTCGACATCTATCGCGAAAGGGTTTGCCAACTTCCTGCGCATCTCTCGCGAATGTCTCATGCAATTGATCTTGCAAGCATACGCGTCTAGATGATAGGTAGGTACATAAGAGTGACCGATCCCATATGCCCTGATTCCATCGTTCCCTCACCACCAATCGTCCCATACGAATGTTCGAACCGTATGTATCTTCGCCCCTACCTATCACACAGCCGCTCGTAACCAAAGGCGAGACAATGCCCGCTACCATCACTACCAACACCGCTCAGGCGGCCGATGCCTCACGGGCCCTCTTCCTCGCCGTGAAGATGAAGAAGACCAGGTATTTCCTCGGCCTTCTTTACATCGTCCTGTTCGCAATCTCCAAAGAAGCAAAGCACTGCATTGCGCAGACCAGCAAGGGGAAGAAATGTGGCAAGGACATCACACCCAAGGCGTTCATTGATGTCATCAACAAACTTTACGAGTGAGTAAGCCCCAGATCCAAATCGATATCTGTAATCCAGCCAACCAAGACCAGGCTTCGGTGGTGTGCAAACAAACCGTACATGCTGCAAGAGATGCTCGAAGAGGTCGCAGTGCTGGCGATTTGTACAAACTCCTACCACGGGAAGCCTCACAAACTTCAAGCTCGGGGTATCGTCCTGGGCTGGATGGAGGAGGCTGCTGTCTTGGAGAGCCAGGTTTGATTTTGCTATCCGAGCGGAGGCTGTCGGCGTGCAGTAATGTGGAAGCCACTTGACCGGATCCGGTGACGGCTATTGTGTTCCCGTCTGACATTTGACATGCTAACAGCAGAACAGACCGTTCCATCATCGTTCATGCGTTGTACAGCACCGCCACCTTTCAAGCAGTCGAACATCCGCCCACTCGCCCGCCTACCACACAAGCAGCAAAATTGCCTCAGCATTTCCAGAACCGAGCGCCGAGCCAACACCCGACATGTAGTAACAGCATCATGTCCTCAATCCATCATCCCGCTAATGGCCAATCCAGAGTGGCAAACGCTTGTTACACTGATGGGTCTTGGGGGTTGATGATCGAGGCACGAGCAGGGAAGGCACAGATGTAATCGTAGCATACCGAGCACAAAACTCATCTATCTGTGAGAGCTAGATGCGAGTGTTCAGTGTAGTGCGTGTTGTTCAATGGTCAATGACCCATGCGCGTGGTCTCGTTCTCGTGCGCCTACTATCTTGTCCAACCTGCCACCTCCACCATCGACGGCGATGAGTCTGCCACCAGTGAGGTTTCACTTTACGCCAGGTCGTCTCTACGAAAGCAACATCCGAATGCAGTCAATGCCGTCCGTCGTCTTACTATCATCTCTCACAACAACAAGCAAACCACACCACTCCCCTCTCACCCCCAAATCCCCCCATCCCAACTCCCCACAAACCACCCAAGCCACAACCCCCCACCCCCATCCCACACCGCCAACACCACAAACTCCCACCACCCCTGCCTCGTCATCCTCTTCCCATTGAAAACCAACATCACCGTAATCAACCCCGCGACAACAAGTCGAATCGGCACAGAAGCGTGCAGGAATTGGTTCTGGGCGCTGGGCATGCTGCAGGAGCCGATATAGCAGAGGCCCACGGCGACGGTAACGATGCCAGCAGCGGAAGCCAAATCTCCGGTGCGTGGGTTCTCGGTTCCAGATGCGAACAGTCCGAAAGGCCCACGACGTAGGAACATTAGATGGAGCCCTAGGCCTAGTAGTCCGGCGGCGTGGATTAGGACTGGGAGAGGGAGGTTGAGGGCTGTGAAGGATGCTGGGGTTGGCATCGTGCTTCTGTGGCTCATGGGATGTAGGAGAGTAAGAGGTGATGTGCCATTCCTCCATCACAAGTGTCTCTTGGGTGCGTGAGAGACGATCAGATAGCATGAGACCTACTTGTTTCTATAGGTCGCGCAGAACTCGACGGTGATCGGAATCGATGTGCTTGCAGCGCCTGGAGAAGTCGTGCTTGCACTGGCGCGCCATGCCTCTCCAGAGGGAAGTTGCTAATGACTCGGGAGTGGAAACGACTTTTGGTTGAAAGGTGCAAGCAGGAGGCCATAAACGTAAGTTGGCAGATGGGTTTGCCATAGGAATAAGGCTGATGACATGAAGAAAGCGAAGCACTGGCAGAAGAACGTCGAACGTGGACAGACAAGGCGGCCCTTGCTGTCATGTACAACCAGATGGCCGTACTCTTCTTTTCTGTCGAGCCCAAACACTTGAAGAGATGTCGGCAATGAGTCAAAGATTCGGCGCGTGTTCGTTTGTAACGTCTCGTTCTCCAAGTGTGACATACCTGCCCTGGACCTGCTGTGAGTATACAGTACAGTACTATCGCGGCTGGAAAGGGAGGGGATTGGCAATCAAGCATCATCATCCGCCGTAAAGGCTTCAGACTCAGCGACACCTTGTGTGGGAAGAAGTCTTGCATTCCGTAAGCTAGCTAGAGCGCCGTGACTCCCGTTAGCCGTGCCATTACGGCAGCAGCAGCTCAAGTCGTGCAGAGTGCATGGCGGCGTGTCGAGGCGTTCTCGGGATCGTAAACACCCTAAGACCTTGGCAGCCTGTCGCCGAAGCGGCGCGGCCTCTCGGCGACCTGCTGTTGCTGCACCTGCACAACGTTGACGGCGATGCTGTCGAACTGTTCTCAAAGTCAGCCCACCCATCCACACCCACAACAATACCCGGTGAGGTAGAGGTATACGTACGCCCATCGACTTCAACATATCCTTGGTCTCCTGGTCCACATCCAACATACCACTCTCCGAGTTCTGCGTGAAGTCGAGCGCCGAGACCTCTGGCACGTACTGATCCTTCCTCTCACGCTCCTCTTCTTGCAGCTTGAACGAGATACCGCGGACGGGACCGCGCTGGATACGCTTCATCAAGTGCGTCGTGTAGCCGGCGATCTATCAAGCAACCCCTCAGTCAGTCAATCGCTTCCTCATCTGACCATCTCCAAGCCTGCTCCAGAAGCAGCCTGGATATGGTGTAGGTGTGTAGTAAAGACATGCCTTGTTCCTCAACCTCTTACTCGCGATCACAGCAATCTCATCGCAAATCCGCTTGTTGGTCTCGAAGTCGAGGGTGAGCTTGGGGTAGTAGCGCTCGATGATGACCTTGGCCGACTTCTTGACCGTCTTCGTCCTGACGCGACCCATTTTGGCGGTATTGTTTGGGGAGTGAGGTGGTTGTGCGTTGGGTGGTGGTGGTGATGGAAGGCTTGAAGTTCTTGCGATTGGAGATGCGAAATGCTTGCCAAGCCCACACACAAGACTTTCGAAAACTGGGTGGAGATCGAAAACCTGAGGCAGGAAGCGCACGGACGTGGTACGGTGTCGTCGGCGAAAAGTTGGTTGTCCGTTAGCGTGATGCGGATAAGAACCAATCACGGTGCAATGCTAAGTCCGAGCCCTGTCGACCACACAGGACATCTCAGGCTCAGGCTCAGGCTCGGGATCAGAACGCATAATCACGCGTGTAGACAAGGCGGAACACGACATGGCCAGCCTTCCGTTCATGATGCAGTGCCTTGAAACTTTTGACAGCGCATTGGGAGCAAGATTGAGCAAGCAATAATACCGGGTATCAACAGAGAAAGGACTACGAGATACTTCACAACCCGACCATACACCCAAGCCAAAGACGCCACATCCTATGCTAGTTCCCAACTCCATTACCCAGTACCCAACCCAACACCTACAGCTTTACTACCGCAGATCATGCGGCGTCAGACTCTGAACAACACTAGTCCCATCCATAAACCTCGTCCTAAAAATGCGATTCGCATTCCCAAACATGCCATCCTTCAAACTCACCACAATAAACTGACTCCCCTTGAACCTCGTCCGAATCAGGTGGCCGATATTCTGCGTGTGTTGGAGGTCGAGCGCCGCGTCGACTTCGTCGAGGATGTACATTGGGGCTGGGGAGTATTGGAGGAGGGAGAGGATGAGGGAGAGGGCTATTAGAGATCTAGGAGGCAGAAGTGTTAGTAGGTGTACTGGATGGGGTGAGGAGGATGAGGGGGACGTACCGTTGGCCTCCAGAGAGTTCGGTGAGGGATTGCTTCCACACTTTCCCAAGGCACACCTTAACCTCCAGTCCATCGCTTATCTCTTTCCCCTCCGGCGGATCCAACTTCGCCGTATTCCCCGGCAACAAATCATTGAAGATCAACCCAAAGTCTTCATTCACTTTCCGCCAAGTCTTCTCCAAAGCCTCCTTCTTATATTCATCCAAACTCCCAATCGTCTCCTCAATCTTCTTTTTATCCTTAACAACCGTCCTCATCATCTGCTTCAGCGCTACTTCCTTCTTCTCCACACTATCAATCGTAGCCATAACAGCTGGGTTGATCTTCTTCTTCATCCCTTGGAATCTCTCTGTCACATTCTTCAAATTACTCTTACACTCGCCCATGTTCTGGCCGTGGAAATCGTACGGTGTTCCAGACTTGCCGAACGAGGAAGAGGTTTCGTGAATCCAGTCGTGCTCTTTCTCCATTACTGTCAGGGCTTGCTGGGCAGCCTGTTGTGTTTTGGCGAAGGAGTCGATGGCGTGGCCGAGTTTCTGGACTTCAAGCTTTTCGTCTGAGATCTGTTGGCTTTTGCGCTTGGATGCTCGCTCGAGGTCTGCGATCTCTTCGTCGAAACCTGAGAGCTTCGCCCGTTCGTCATCAAGAGCTGCTTGTGCTTCGTCGTGGGCAGTCTTCGCCTTGTTCTGGTCGGCCTCCAGCTCAGACATCTCGGTCTTCTGGCCGGAAACGGTTGTCTCAGCGTCCGCGAGCTCTTCTTGCGCGGCAGCGAGATCTGAGCCGGTTTGTTCTGCGTCCACGGAGGCTTCGCGCATTTCTTGCTGCATAGGCTTGATCGCCGCCTGGGCTTTTGACAGGGACTTCTTGAGCTTGTCGAGGTCCTTCTGCAGTTGGTCGAGCTTGCCGGACTTGTTGGAGGAGAAGTCTTTCATGTCCTTCTCTATTCTCTTAGCCTCTGCCTCAGCTTCCTTCCGTCGCTGCTCAGCGTCTTTGATGTTTATCTTAAGAGCGGAGATTGTCTCCTTCATCTCTGCTACGCTGGCGATGATGCTCGAGGAAGAGTTGGAAGCGATCTGTGACTCCGCCAACTGGATCTCGTGGGTCTTGAGGTCGAGCTCCTGCTTGATCTGCCGTGCTGACTTCAGCTTCTGTGCATCCTTCGCAATGGCTCGCTCGAGCTTAGCGAGCTTCTCGTCTTCTTGCTCCAGCTCTGAGGTGATGGCGTTGAGTTTCTGAAGCGTAAGCAGCACGCCACTACCCTGTGCCGCAGAGCCACCGGAGAGAGTACCAGATGGGTCGTATACATCGCCTTCAACCGTCACACTCTTTAGTCGTACAGACGGATCGAACGTGACTTTCTTGGCGGTCGATGCATCGGCTGCGATCAAAGTGTTGCTGAAGACGAACTCCATAGCCTTCTCGACTTCGCGCTCATATCCAATGAGCGTGAGCGCTAGGTGGACCTTTCCAGGCGCAAGCTTCTGCGCAGCAGCGACTTTGTCGGCAGGTGCTCGTGATGCAGCGATCTTGTCGAGGGGCACGATAGTGACTCGTCGTCTCAACTTGCCGTTTTGAAGAAGCTGCGTACCGGTCTCCGCAGCGTCGACGACGACATTGTACAGCCTACCACCAGCGCATATCTCAAGCGCAGTGCCAGCCTCTGACTTGTCTTCCGGCAAGTTGAAGAGCTGTGCTACCAGACCCTTCACTCGCCGCCGGTCGAAGTTGGGCGATGGGTCTGAGTACGAAAAGTCAAGTCCAGCGACTTTCCTCTTCAGCGTCTCAGCCTCACCTTGCAGCACCCGTATGCGCTTGTCCAGCTGTGCCTTCTCCGCTTGCTGCTCCTCTTCCTTGCCAGGCTCGAAACCAAGCTTCTCCAGCTCCTTCTCCAGCTTGCCCGCCTGTGATCGGAGAAGTTGGAGGTCGCTGAGCAGGCCTGCGTTCTCTTTCTCCGCCTTCTTCGCTCGCGGCTCATCCTCCTTGATGCGCGATTCAAGATGGCTGATCTTCAACTTAGCCTGTTCGATTTCTGTGCCCGCTTTGCTAGCAGTATCGCGTGCTGTGGCCAGCTGCCCTGCGTACCCACCGTCGGAGCCCGCATTAGACGAGATACCAGTTTGGAGTGTCTGCAGTAGCTCCTCCTTCTTCTCCACTTCAGCCTTCTGCTCTTCTACCTCCGTGTTCGACTCCGTGAAACGCTGCTGCAATTGCGTGTGCGCTTCTGACTTCTGCTTGAGCTGCTTCTCCAGGTCCTTAACACTCGCCTGGGCCTTCTTCAGGCGGTCTTGCTCTTCGCCCATAGCAGCCTTCTTCAGATCGAGTACGGTGGCTAATCTCACAAGCTCGTGCGAATGCTCCTTTACGGCCTCCTCCAGCCTCGCAAACTTCCCGCCCTTCCTCAGCTCCTTGTCCCTCGCTGCGCGCACCTTCTCCATATCTTCTTCCAGCACTCCAATCTCACGCTCCAGCTTCTCCTTGTTGCCCTCCAACTCTGCAGCACGCTCCTTTTTCGACGTCAAATCCTGTGCGCTCTGTTGCAGCTTCTGCTTGCTTTTGACATAATCATACGCAACCACCAGCCTCGTCAAGCGCTCGAGATCCGACTGTGTGCTTTGAAACTCCAAGAAGGCTCTCTTCTCGTTCCGTAGCTTGTCCAGCTTCGGCTCGATCTCCTCTTTCAGCAGGCCTTCAATCTCCTCCACTTTCGCCTGCTTCTTGGCCATAGTCCGGAACGCCTTCTCCCGTCTGTCCTCGAACATGCGCGTGCCTGCCGCTTCCTCCACCATCCCCAAGATCTCCGTGCTCTTCATATTCAACACCTTCGTAATCCGCCCCTGCATGATCAAGAAGTTGGGGTTATTGATATTCAACTGTACGCTCTGAAACAGATTTTGCACCGTCTGCTGCTGCGCCCGATGTCCGTTGATCAAGTACTTGCTCGTCCCACCCAGCACGATCTGCCTCGTCACACTGATACTCGCATAATCCTCGAACCCAATCGGGCTCTTCGCCTTGTCGCCATTGTCAAACACCAGCGTCACGCTCGCTTTCGTGATACCAGCCTGCCCACGCTTGTAGATGAGGTCGCTGGCGCCGCCACTGGCGCGTAACAGTTCGAAGCGTCCGATACCGAGACAGAAGCAGATGGCGTCGAGGATGTTGGATTTGCCGGAGCCGTTCAGGCCGGTGATGGCGTTGAAGGTTGGGTCCCAGCCGGAGATGACGGTGCGCACGGCGTAGGACTTGAAGCCGTCGATTATGAGCTCTGTTATGCGCATATTGGGCAAGAATGCTCCGGGAGCTGGTTCAGCACTTCGTGCGCGGTTGGAGATGCGATCGCAAGGCTCGTGTCTGCGACGAACTTCATGTGTTTACTGTTTGTTGCTTCATCGGGTTAGCGTGCAGCCAAGCTTCTCTCCGCCAAAACGCGCTTCCACGCGACTTTCAGTTTTGCACTCGCATCGCCGGCTTCGCCATGTGAATGCGGGCCTTGAGCGATGCCTTCTCGAATCTGGGCGCCGTCTTGACGCAGTGAAATGTCTGGCCATTCATTGCCATCCGGACCATCCACCCAACGCTTTGGAAGGGCGAAAGGTAGGTCGGTGAAATCCTCATCGCGCAACCCGGCCAATGCACGATAGGGGTCCGATAACGCAACAAGATGCGTCAGACCTCGACTCGCGCGGAGAAAGCTGCAAGACAACAAGATATTCACTCATATTTTCTTCCAACTCCCGCCCAATGGCAGAGTATGAGAAAATGGTAGACCCAGCATTCACGGCTTAGTCCGTTTGGCACCGTACCGAACATCTATTTCCGATCTTTTCATGTCCTAATTCTCATCTCACCACTACGACTGATTGCTATGGAAAATGATTACCTCTACGTGGGCGTTTGGAAAGGCAAACGCATCCGGGGCACTTAAATGTACCACATCGCGTGCCTTCTCTACTTGGAGACGCAAATACGCATCCGAGGCTGCTGCTGCGGCCGCGAAGCCTCCACCACCGAGATTACAGGAAGACCATGCTACTCAAAGGGAGCTGTTCATGGACGTGCTGAGCGCGAACGCTACAAAGAGGGATGCTAAGCAGTATCTGGCCCGCTTCAAAGCGCCGAAGCAGGATACAGCGAACGGGAAGAAGACGCCGAATGGGCAAAGCGAAAGGAATGCTCGTCATCGCCGGGATCAAGACCGTCTGGAGCAGCTCGGAGTGAACCTTGGAGGCCTGTATGCTCCAGCTCGAGCCATCGCGAATGCTCCGCACTTTGTTCGGGATGAGGTGCATGAGCAAGCGACTGCCGTAGCTCAGGAAGAGCTTCACGTGGCTTTGGTCTGCTTGAGAGCACCGGAGCTACTGGACGATGTTACGCTCGAAGGGTTGGCCACCACGCTGTCTCAGCTGGTCAAGCTGGATATGCGCATTGTACTGGTTGTGGAGCTAGCGGATGAAGGCAGCGAGCATAATATCAGAACCTGGAGGGCCGCGTTCGAGGAGCAAGAAGAGAGGCTCTTCCAGGCGATCAAAATGCATCATGCGGAATCATCTCGCTTTGTCACTGGCGCACTCGAGTCAACCGAGGCAGGCAATGATGGGCATAGAAAACTCAAGGTTTCAGTGCCGAACTTGTTGATGGAACCCTTGAAGCACGATGTGATCCCCATCGTGCCTACACTGGCATATACACCATCTGGACAGCTTGTCAAAGCGAGCGTTGGAGATGTCATGACGGCACTGACTGAACTCATGTCTGCCGAACAATACACCGCAGCCGTAGAAGACGTGCCGAAGCCCAGTGTGACCCCATCACTAGACCGCATCATCGTCTTGGACCCAGCCGGTGGCGTACCAAGCAAAGACAGGAGCGACAACGCCCACGTCTTCATCAATCTCCAACAGGAGTACGATGACATCAACAATGAGCTTGCGGAGTACGCCGCGTGGGATGACAGTGTCAGCAGGCCGAACATGTACGATAAGCATCTGGCTAACGTCCGGATGCTGAACACGTGCCTCGGTATGCTGCCAGCCGCCTCTTCAGGCTTGATAATATCACCGCAGGAAGCTGCTATCTCTTCGCAAGCAAGCCAAACCCAGCAAGATATTACGAGTACTGGCACACGACGACAGAAGAACACTCTGATCCACAACCTACTCACGAACAAGCCCATGGTCTCTTCATCCCTACCTACCGCCCGCTTGTCCAATACGCCCGCAGCAAGCAACGGCGCAACACCAGTAGCAGCCGCAACAGCAACCCTCGTAAAGCGCGGCATGCCACTAGAAATGATTCCAGATACCAACCGAGGGAAAGGCTGGCAGGTGCCCACCAATGGCACTACACCTTTCAAACTAGATAACGACCCCCGAGTCGACTTTCCACGCCTAGTCCACCTGATCAACGACTCTTTCCGCCGCAAACTAGACGTCGACCACTACCTCACCCGCATCCGCGGCCGCGTCGCCGGCCTCATAGTAGCAGGCTCCTACGAAGGCGGCGCCATCCTAACCTGGGAACAACCACCCGGCGCAACCTCCCCTTCCCGCCTCGTCCCTTACCTAGATAAATTCGCCGTCCTGCAATCTTCTCAAGGCTCCTCGGGTGTCGCAGACATTCTGTTCCAGTCAATGGTCCGCTCATGCTTCCCTAAGGGAGTATGTTGGAGGAGTCGCAAGGACAATCCGGTGAATAAATGGTACTTTGAGCGCTGCGCGGGGAGTTGGCAGATCCCGGGGACGAATTGGACGATGTTTTGGACCGGGGAGGGTGTGGTTGAGAGTGAGGAGAGGTTCAATGACTATGTGGGCGTTTGCAGCGCTGTGGAGCCTAGTTGGGCGGATGGGAAGAGGCCTGATTGAGCGAGGCCTGCTGAGTGCGATGTACATGCAATCTAAGGTGTTGTCGCGCAAAGGGCGGAGCTGTGTAAGACGGACGATGTCTCTGCTTCTCGCGTCCTCGTATGGAAGAGCTATCTGTTCGTCGACTCGTTAGCTTCCTATCATTGGCGTACTATAGATGGTAGAACGATGAATTTCGATGTTTCTTTCTCCAGGTGCATTATTCTATATCCCTAGGCGAGCCACCGCTCGGTGCTCCCGTATGTATGCATTTATGCACCGTCAAGCATCCTGACGTTGTGCTGTTCTGATTGGCTTGGAGTTGGTTCCACTTACAGTCGGCAAATTCCGGAAGATGGAAGCGTGCAACTCTCCAGAGACTCTCGACGCGCATGCGCATCACCTTTTCAAGGCAACACATCGACGCGGGATCTGCCTATCTACGGGCAAATATGCGCGGCAAGCCATTCTCTCTGACTTTGGAGCCTGGGAGGTAGCACTATCTGGAGTCGAAAATGCACCGGAAATAAGAACTCAATGTGAATCTGCCTACATGGCGCCAAAGGCCCAGACGACCATGGGAATCGACTCGCCGGTATCGCGAGCCTATCGCCCTGCAGAGAGTAGCTGTCACTATGCACAAGCCAGAAATCTGCTGGAATGAATGAGCTCAATCCTATCCGCACAACAGCCGGTAATGCCAGCCGCCAGTGCCGAAGACCCTCGCAGGCATTACAGCCATTATTACTCTACCTCGACGTCCTGTCTCCCAGACTCCCATGTGCGAGCACATCCAACGCCTCTTCTACCGCCCGCCGATATGCCAGTCCAGTAAGCACTTGCAGATGGGACAACGTCGGGGCGGACGTCTGCCGCTCACGATCTCTGGAGGATCAAGTTCGCATCTTTTATCACTCGCCTTAGCTGGTTGCGCAGTGCGCAACCTTGTCCTTCACCATCTCTTGTCGACGAGACAGGCGCTTTGCCTGACGATGCCGGAACACCATGACTCGGGACAGAGATTCCAAGTTGGCGTGGCAGTCTGGAAAGCAGCGGCTGGACGTACTCTCGCATCTCCGACAGCACAGCTTTCGCGCGTACAGCACGTTGTGCCTGGAAGCCTATTAGCAGGTATGCCACTGAGAGACTGGAGTGTTTACTTACACTGGCATCGAGGCAATAGCGGCCGATGAAAATCGGGCGTGCCACAATGCGCACGCCGTCCAAGCCGTGCAGCTGATTGCTTGAGCCATCTTGCTCGCCAGAGGCGACCCCAACTGCTGCACCATACCACTCCACCACTTCCATAGCGGCAAGGTGACAGGCCATGAGCACAGTCTGATCGGCGGCACAGGAACATTCGAGGGCTTTGGTTATCATACCAATTGCATCCCGGTTCTGGAATAGCACAGTATCGACATCACGAGCTTCTTGCTCTGGCGGCAATGAATATGGCCGTTCACCCTCATCCAGGGCAGCGGTGCTACAGGATTGTCGTGGCAGATGCAGCTCATCCACTACCTGCAGCATGCGCCGCATACAGTCTCGATTTCGATGTGGCGGCTCCATGGTGGGCCCTCTTACTGGATCCTGTGACATCCCAAAGCTCCCGAAAGCAGTAGCCTGGACAGTATGCCCCACTACATCGTCACCCGACCCCACGATGGAAGGCGGGATGTCCAGCACGTGGGCGGAAGCCATGCCGGAACTGTCATCAGTGTTCGTGCAGCCTGGTGTCGGTACAGGCGACCACAAGAATTCTGACGCGAAACCAAGTCCATTACTGTCAAGACCGGCGAAGATGTCCTCATCTTTCAACATGTCAACACCAGTATCGAACAGCAACGCATCGTCGCCATGCTGCATGGATTCAGTATGATGCTGGCCCGTCTGTGCATCTGGCAGCGGGCCGAACGCATCCGCGAAGAATGTAGTACTTCCAGATACCGGTACCGTGGGCCCGGACGACGAAGAGGACGAGGAAGACAGAGGGTTGCGGCGTCCAGTACGCTGAGAGTAAGTGTAGATGCAGTCAAGGTCTTTGGCAGTACACCGCGCACATTTCGGTCTCTCCTTGCCGCAGCGGATCTTCTGGGAACTGTGACAGTCAGTCCGTTGTGCTACAGCATGAGAAGCGTGGTACTGGACCTGCAGCCGTTGCACGACTCTCTTATTTTCTGGCCGTTTGCTTCTGGTCCTCCCGCCATCTCAACATTGTGTGAAACCGCTGATTGCATGGGAAGTAACGGAGTGGCGCTTCGCAAGAACAGTGTTTCAACCATGAACCGGACGACTACACGTCCAAGTACACTTCTGCGAAATACCTCGGCGTTCTAGTTGGGAGCACAAGGACCTCAATACATTTGCGGAGCTATCTCACACAGCATGTGCTGCATGTTCAATCGAGCTGCCTCTTTGGTACACTCTCAAGGCTTCCTTCCAGGAACGTGGGAGCCAACACCAGCACTCCCGGAAGAGGATGTCAGCTCATGCAAGACAATCAAATTCTGATACACATCACGTCCTTCCCTTCGATTGCGGGCTCTGTAAGCTTTGCTTGACGGTCATGTCCGTCAGCCTGAGGTACAAGTACTGGTCGCCAGGAACCGTTCTACGGCCGGTGCGCTAACCGCTAGTATATCTCGAAGGCGGTACCCTGATATTGCGCTCCCACCCAGGTTCAGCATCTGTTACTGGTCATCGAACAGCCACCTGCCCGGAAGGTTCCATCTTGCATCGTTAGTCTCCCTCCAGATGCTCGGCTGGAGAATTACCAGGTGCCTCGAGGGGTCAACCTTGCAATACCGCAGCAAGGCACATCCGCCTTCAAGAGCCGACGCAGGTTTACAAGAATACACCAGTAGTCGCTCAGCCTTGGCTACCAGGGAGTTGCTGCACGTCAGACGACCGAGGACCTGAAGTCCTGCGGGGCCATCCCTGCATGCATGCATCTCAAGCCGGGTCGCTTCGGCCCATTCTAGCTTCCATTGGCCACAGTATCTCGATCTGCACGAGCGAACCGAAGGTCCACACAGATCTCAGACACCTGGATGTTCACAAATCCAACCGAGCTTTATCTCAGTACGCCACGTCTCGAAACGGTAGGCACGCGGCAACGGTCAGTTGACCGCGCCGATCCCAGTCGAGCTCACCAAAGTGCCGACCACACGGGCTCGAAACAAACCGTACAGGCAACTCTCCCATCGTCTCGACAACGTACTGCGAAGTCAGCCTGAGGATGAAGTGGCTGCAAGTCGTCCACGAAGCACCATCGAGCACATTGCCAAGAAGGATAGCACTCTTCCAATCGCAAGGCGTTGCAGCTGCCTTGGAAGACAGAGAAGTCTGCTTACCGATCTTTAGCGACCAGCTAGCTTGGAGATAACTTTTCACTGCGTACCTATGTTGAAGAGCGCCTAGAAACGGGGCATCTCGCCATCTTACGTGATTGGCCTTCTGGGTTGGTTCGTAAGCGGTGCCAACTGCAGATCTCAACCCATCACTTCACCCTTCGTAGGATCATATAGGATCGACCAGGGCTTCAGTCCACCTACCAGATTTGGCAAGGACGCCGAACTTAGTGCACCTTGCCAGAAAATGCAGATGATTGTGTTGCGCAAATCCACCCTTCTGGTCAGTCAACGCCGCGCCTATCGAGAAATCTCGGCCTGCTGGTCTCTCGAGTAGTCGTGCTAGGCCCCGAATTCCAGCTGGACGGGACTTCCCACCTGGTGCTGACACTGCTATCAGCATACAACATCTTCTCGGGCCGGCAGTTATCCAGCTGCGGTCATCTTCGACACGATAGCAAACGCAGTGACAGCTCCGCCGGGGCGGAATCAACGCACGGAGCCCGAGACGTCTAAGTCTTCGCAACCTAGGTTGAGGTACTGATCACAGAGAAGATGTTCATTCGAAGGGCAGCTGTAGCCTACTCATCACAGCACAACGCCTCCGCAGCCCACGATCTTCGTTCACAAGCCTCGAACGAGGCTACAACATTACGCTGCGTTCTCGATTGCCAGGTTGACATCGTAGGATTCCAACGAAGCAGCTGCGACGGCAACATGCATGGATCGGTTGCCTAGCGAGCTGAGAGCTTGGAGATCCGAGAAGATAGCCTCATCCAACACAATGGAGCTTCCACATTGCGGTAGCTTGTCGCTGCACCACAAAAGGCGAGCACAGTGAGACATACCCAATGGTTCATGTGCCCAGCGTCTATCAAGGGGCACGGCAGTCATGCTCACTTGTCCTCGGTCTCACGCGTAAGGCGACGGAAATGCAGACCAGGGCCTATATTGGAACGGTGGCAACCAGCCTTGGCTGCATTGACCACCACATGGCGCTTCCCAATGCCCAGCGTGGTGGCCCTCCCGCCTGCGATCAGTGGTATTTCATAACCGAACTGCAAGCTGCTGGAGTATCGGCGTTCTGCATGACTGCTCAGGAGCGACATTCACACTGGAAGTGCGGGAACCCTCTCAACCACTTCGACACAACGTGCTGAAGTGCCTACGACAACCGAAGAGCTTTCCTGCTATTTGCAGACAAGAGGGCACTGCAAACAGGCACGACGCCGTCCTTTTACCAATTGCTGCCGACAGCTAATGCGCTGTCCCATTCGTGGCTGGCTGCTCGTCCACGATGACCTCAATCAGCGACAGCTCGCCTTGTGGCGGGCTATAGACCTTCAATAGCTTCAGCTTCGGAGTGACGGCGTCAAATAAGCTACAGAAGGCGCTCTCGGTCCGCTCACGTCCTGCCGAGATGTCAGGTCTACCGAGCACGAATGCACGTCATTGCGAGCTTACCATTGAGGTTCATGAGCATCAGCATGTTCCGATCACTGCAGACACAATCGTCAGCATCGAGACAGCTTTGGACGCATCAGTCTGGGCTTACTGCAGCCTCCGTTCAATCTCCCGTGGCATCTGGCCTGGTTCCGGAACTACGACCTCGTTCAAGACTCCAATACCCTGTCAGTCTCAATCCGACTCGTGACTGGAGCGACTGCATCATGTACTTACTGATACGATCTTGCGGTCTCAAGCGGCTAGCAAGCGCTTGGAGCATCTTCTGGGCGTACCTACAGACGCTGTCAGCTGTGAAGAGGCTAAGTCAATGCAGTCTGGTCGCACTTGTCACTCCAGTCGTGCTAAATTGGGCGAATCACGGTCAGCAAGCTGCTCGGAGAAGATGCTCTTGCACTCCGACGTACCAAGATGAAGCGTGCAAAGTAGGCGATCCCAGTTTCGCCTGCGCTTTGGTGTGTAGGCTGGGCGGTGAAGAAATCGTGCGAGACGAAAGCCATTCGTTCCTTCAAGTCATCTGGACAATTGCGAGCACCGACTTCGACTGTCTATGCCCTGATCAGTACAAAAGCCTCTTCGAGCACGTAAGCAAGCTTACAGACCTCTGGCAAATCTTGTACTTCAAAGCGCAGTCGCTGGTACTTCTTCGCGAGAG
>JAKLLW010000340.1:0-38886 GCA_022814695.1 Neocatenulostroma microsporum
GGCGGAGCGGCATTGCTGTTAACGGTGTCGCCTCGCCGCCGCATCTGACCCTGATTGAAATAATCTCCCATTGCGCCTGCTTCTGAGGATGCAGCGGAAAGCGAAAAGTCTGAGCCCGCAGACCCTTCGCGTCGGGTCAAGCGCGTCGCCTTCTTGTTTGGCGCCGCTCCGAGATCGAATCCTTCACCTTCTGCTTAGCCGACACAGTCCAGAGATTCACGGCCTGGGTCCTCGTCGAGATGGAATTAGTCGTCTCTGCTGGCGAAGGTGTTGTATTAGAGAAAAAGAAGCTCTCTCCGGCTTATCCGCGCCGCTGGAGAACGGACGCCGTGAAGTGCTTGAAAACTCGCCGCCACACCTCAGAAAGCCTCGGTCGGTCTATATCCAACGCAGGTGCCCAAGCCGGTATGCGAAGATTAGGTATGTACGTCGAAGGTATCGCTCAATGGAAGACGGCCGTAATATCGCACCAAGAGTGCTGTGTTGAGGTCGAAGAGAAAGGCTCAGAAGTTGTTCTGATGAGAAGGGGCCAACGGCCCACGGGGCAACCAGAGCTCCGCCAAATCTCTGGACCTTGGCAGATTTAGGCAAGGCTTAAACCCTGCGTCCCATCAGGCTAGACTCAGGCTTAGTTCTACTTACCGAGCCGCTTGCATAACAACGTCAGCGCTGCACGATGCTGACTTCAGGTTTGAACATGTACAACGCATTCGCTGGTGTACGATGCGACTCGGGGGATGAGCTCACTCGTGCGGCTTGCGGTGGCCGTATCGACTAGCTCTGGCATGGCCGTTTGGTACAAGGATCGGCGCTGTGCATAATCAGGTTTCTGACGTAGCCCGGGACACTTGACACATACGAAGCCAGCAGCTTGGGATCGACATGTCTGATGACCAGATGGAGAGAAGGTCTTCAACAAGAAGAAGGAGACTGGTCTTGAATGAGAGTGCAATTACACGATCGAGAGCAATGGAGTCTACGGCACCAGGTACAACAGAGCATGCACAATACACAGCGACTGCCGCATACTATCAGCGGAGGCCCATTCACAGGAGATCCAAGAGCTTCACAGGAACTATTTAAGCCGTGTCTCCGTGCCCTATACCCAACAAGCCCATCCTTACTATTCGCCTGATGAACTGCTCGCTTCCTGCCAGCTCAAAGACGTGAACTCTCCCTCAACACTAGCCTCAGCCTGGTATCTGATCTTGCTGTAGAAGCACACACCTCCCGAACAAGAAGCTCGAGACTCTCTACATCAAAGCGTCCTGCGCGGACCGCTGCCTCGAACTTGTCTGCGGCCAACGCCTGCAGGCTAGCAATGCTGAAATAGCATCCAGCGTGGTTAACACGGACGTGTGCTAACAGGACAGCATTCTTATTCTGCGGCACCGGTACCGCCCGGACGTTGACCCATCCAGGCTATGCATGGACGTTCCCGGATCCGTCCAGTGTCTTGAATGTACCGTTCCGACAAAGGAGACGTGCAAGGAGAACATGGAGACGATACAACGAAAGCCGTTTAGAATGAGGTTGCCGCGACGATGTTTTGATGCAGTTGGTAATAAGAGCTTGGATCCAGTGGCTCCATCTGGGACGGAGGATGCATTGAGCTACAGCTGAACTTGACGGTCTGACTTATCATCATCCCAGCTCATGCACCGAACCCTCCCCTCGGTTTGCCAACTCGTACCTGTTCTGCTCCTCCAGCTCGGCTGACTTTGCTCTACTATCCAGTTCGCCGCCTTGCAGGTTCGTGGGATACTCTTGGCCCTGGTGCGTCCCTTGGTCCGAACTTCGCTTTCGTCGTCGCCGGAGGAAGAAAGCGGCAATCGAGGCAACGAGGAGCAGAGCGCCCAGTCCTACGCCTACGCCGATTCCGGCTTCCACCCCTGTGGATAGACCTGCGCTTGAGGATGAGGTTGGCGTATTGGATGCAAGAACTGAGGTGACGGGAGTACTGGAGACGGGACTGGATGCGCTGGTGCTGCTGGTACTCGTTGTCGGTACGGTGGCGTACGCTGTCAGCGAACTGACCCAAGTGGCGCTCGTCGCCACATCGCTCGGGAGGATCTGAAAGCGGCCAACACCAGTGTCGCAGCAATTGTTTGTGTGATCACAGCAATAGTCTATACTGCTTCCGGTGACATTGAAACAGGAAATGAGACCGGGAAGCAAAGAGAGGAGGGCAGAGAAGTGATGGAGGGGTAGCAATGGAGGGGAGGGGTTGTGCGACAATTATCCAACTGCTGTGTGCAATCTTTCGCCTGGTTTCAGCACGGTGTGAAAGGGGCCAAAACTTGGCGTTGCGCGGGCGATCGTATGCAGATTGAAGGCACGGCTGGTTGGTGGCGCAAGCAAGCTTGAAGCTGCATCCGTGTTTGACACCTCGCATGCAGAGCGAGTTCATGTTTCAGGTGTCTGTGAGGCACCCACCACGAGAGCTCTATCAGCGCTGGCACGCATAGAGATGGCGGAACAAAGCGCTCCAGATTTCCTTGGGAGTACATTGGTATCGTCATTTCTGCGACTGAGATCACAAGTAACCATAGGACGATCAGTTACCGATGTGCCTGGAAAATCATGTGAGTTGAGTGCAATCTATGCCGTAGAAATCGGCCTTCCCACCGTGAGCAGAGACGTATTCTACTTAGCTGCCTTCCTCAGCAAGTCGTCTTTCATCAATAAGTGTATGCATATTCCTCATCTCATATCGTGATGCATTCATCTCCATTTCCCGACCGTTTGCGCAATACACCAGACCGGCCCTCCGCCCCACCAAGTCAAATCACGGTACTCAAACGCCCATACCACCTAAGACACTCCAGTTACCATGCTGATCAACCTCAACTTCCCACACCACCTCCATGCTCCCGAACCTCTACCTTGTCCAGTTTCGGAACCTCCCGGCTGAGAAGCGCTCTCAACTCAGGTGTGACTACCCTCTCCTTCTCCGCCCCAATACCCGCAGCGACATGATCCCCAATCGTCCTCTCTCTCCCCGAAGCACTGGCCCCGGCACCAGAACTATTCGGCCGTGCGCCACTCGCCCGTCTACCATCTCCAGACCCACTAGCCTGCGATGCTCTCCTCGGCCGTCCGTCAGCCCCCGGATTCGTCGATGGCGGCTGTGGAAGCCGTTGCCTCGCCACCGGCGCCGCAGGGAAGCTCGACTTTCTGTCGATAGCCTCGACCGTCCGCTGGAAGCGTCGGAAGAGCCCTTCCGCCCTAACCATCGTAGACGGAAGGTCTATGCTTCCGCTAAGCTCATTGACGTACTTAAGCACCTCATCAAATCCCTTCAGATGCTCCATTATCACATCTCTATGTTTCTCCAGTATCGCCATGGCCACGAAAAGATGGAAGTTCGCGGAAAGGTAGTCCGTCCAGAGCCCTTCATACAACCGCAAGATATCCTCGAAAGGGAACTCCCGCTTGAACCACACAAGCAACATCCGGAAGAAAAAGAAGAAATTGGTCGAATCGACCTTCTCAAGGTGTTCGTACAGCTTCGGATCCAAGATCTGACACAGTTGGTCGAGAGTCGTGAGCTGGAGGCGCATACCGCTTTGGTCTCGGAGGAAATTGCGCTCCATGCGCTCCATGAACCCTACAAACCCCCAGAAAGCTACAGCGTCGTCTTGTTCGACGGCGTAGATAGGCGCTAGGAGGTCAGACATGCCTTGGACGTAGCCGAGGTCGCGGTTGTACTCGTTATATGTGAGTAGCATGTCCTTCATCTGTTCGAGATGCACATTTGTCCCGGATTCCGCGAAGGGAGAGTCTGGGTCCGGGTGCGGAATATCCTCCCCAGCGAAGAGCGGGATATGGCGGTCTGTGCGGTGGACGTCCTTTTCTACAGCGGAGATGGCGAGGTCAGTAACAGGGACAGACACGTCAGTCTTGTGAGATCAAAGGAGAAGAGGAGGGCTTACCGATCCGCATCTTCTGCTCCTTCCACCATTCCCTCTCCTCCAACGTTCCTTGCTCATCTACCATGCGTTCCCACCAAGCGCCTTTCAAGCGGATATACTCGTCCCGTAAGCTGTTCATCTTTGCATGTCGTTCTTCTTTCGTGGAAGACCAGTCGTAGACACCGAGCAGGAAAAGCCAGGCCTCCTTGCGCACACCGTCGTCTGGTGAAAGTCCGCCGTGGAAGATACGCTCTTTCACCTCATCGGGCGTCTCCTCCAGCCGTCCAGTGGAGGAGTTGAAGAAACCGTTCCACTCCTTAAGCGTCACCGGCTTCCGCTTGTCGGAGAGAGATAATGAGGTAGCGTCCAAAAGCTCAAAGTCGCCGACGCCAGTTTCCTCCATCTCCATAACCTCCCTCGCGGTCCAGATCCTCTGGTTCCTCTCCCGCTCACTCTGCTCCGCAATGCCCATCGCCCATCTCGCGAGATATAACCTCGCTGAGTCGAACTCATCAGACACAGTCTGCACCTGAGGGTTTTGCATCAGTCTCCTGACTTGCGGTGGCAAATTCTTGTTCTCGGCCACCGCTTGCGCTGTTCTCCGTGTGAAAGTGGTGACTTGGCTCATCTTCTCCAAGAAACTCCACCTCGCTTGCTTCAGCGCTTTGAGTACCGGGTCCTCTCCTTGACCCTTCTTGGCCGGCTCATCTTTGTGCTTTCCCTCCAGGACGTTGCGGACTTTGTCCGGTGTCGGTTTCCCTCCAGTACCAAACGAAAGCTTATCGGCATCGTTGGGATCAATGAGGTAGATACTAGGTTCCTGCGCAGACTGCTCAACTTTGACATATCGTTTTAGCCAGCGGATGACTTCATCGCCGCCCCAGAACATGCCCTTGCCGTCTTCGCTGCTGATACTGAAGTTCTCCCTCTGTAGCCGCTTTCGCTGGTTGATGGTCGACTGGCATTCTGAGTCATGGAAGAAGAGCGCTGGGAAGCTGTCACCTGCTCTCGTGTTGATTACGATGGAGCCGAACCACCAGCCGTGATTCGGAGGGCGAACGAGGATACTGAAGATGGAATCTAGTGGTATAGCAAAGGCATAAGTGCCGAGGCTGGAGCTGGTTGTGGTTATAGGCGGTGCTGGGACCAAATGTGACTGCTTGGGCGCAGAGTCGGATTCGGAGAGCTCGACTTTGCTGTATGTCGCTGCTGCCTCACCCAGTAAACTGCTCTCCGGCACCCACGCCAGCAATAAGCCGCTCGTGTCTGTCCTTCTGATACTACTGCTGCCTACTCCCGGACTGGTCGGCGGGCTCGATATACTAGTAACACCAGGCTTCTGCTGTACCAACGCAACATAGCCAGGCGCATTGTCCTTGGCACTCGGAGTAGGGTGGACATAAGTCTTGCTCTTCGCATACAGCAGCTTTACACCCTTTCCGCTCTTGCTATGCCGGATAGTGCTGTAATCACCTTCCTCATCGTCGCTCATATCGTAGAAGCTCGCAGTCGGCGATGGAGGGCTTTGGGGCTCGTGGGAAGCGTCCTCCACTGCTCTCGGTGGTGAAGATGCGGACATGTTTGCTGCAGGCAGGCGTCGACTGTGCGATTATAGAGCGTGCTTCTCGGGGAAACGCAGGCGCATGTTGCTCGTCGTCGCTGCCTTGTGTGTTGCGGTCGTGAGCTTGAAGCTGATGGAATGCGTGGCTGAGCGCGGGGTGGTGGCGCAGCGGTAATACCGGGGCTCATCCTTTATCATGCTCGAGTTCTGCTGCTCCATTCACGTTCGCGGGCCAGCCGAGCAAAGCGCCAGAGGTGCCTGGACCGTCTCGATGGCTGCGATTGAGGCGCTGGAACCACTGACGAACATGTGCTGGGCTTCGGTAAACGGTCAAGGGAATTTGATGGTCATTATCTGTGGCAAGTCATACGACATGCTTTACAACAGTAACACTGACATACTGACTCAGCTGGCCTCTAGAAAACAATCTCCGATCCGGATAATACTGTCCCAGAGAAGGTAGCGGGCCTGAGGAAAACCTCCAAAGCATAACGGCGGCACTGAACCCGTTGCAACAACACTTAGCCTGTGCTCCGCGATTCATCAACGCCATGTATCCGTGGACGCCGGGTGGCAGCCCTCTGACGCTTGCTCGTAATCCTTCGATGGATCTATATCTGCTATCTGTGCAGCTAGAGGCCCCGACTCCAGAGTGTACCTACCACAATTGTAGCCGACTAAATCCCTCGTACCACAACCCTCTAACCCAGCTGCTGGGCCTGAGAAAGTACCTATTCAGACATCCTAACGCTTGTACCGGTCCTCCAGCAGACGCCCTTGGAGCAGACCTACAAGGTCTCACTCGCACCCGCACGCTCTCAACTTTCTACACCGTACCAAATCCCGAAGGATATCGTCGAATACGTACTCACCATCGAATGGCACTCAGAAGAATCACGGCGCCGCTTTATGGATCCCTATTGCCCGAGCACAGCATTTGGATACCACCGCGATGTGCCCGATGACGTCTGGACCACTGACTTCGTGCAACCGCTTCACGCACTTGTCAAAGAAGAAAAAGTCCAAGGTTTGGAGCACTGGTTACTCGAGGTGCGGTCGTGGCCATTGCCTCCCTCGAAATCTCAGAAGGCTTGGGACGCTTTCGTGGTGCCTTTCTCATGGGTTAGGACTTCTCTCAGGATGCTGGTCAGCCCGGCCGTGCATGACATGATAAAAGACATGATCTCTCGACGATAGCGTTGCACTAAGATAGATGTAGTCTTGAGCTAGAGGCTCCCAGCAGATCATGTCCAATGCGTGATGATTGGGGAGATGGGGCACTGAGGGTCGACGACAGTCGAGCGATCAGTGAGTCTTCTCGATCGTCTTTAAAGCATGGAGAATGTGTGATCAGCGCTCTTTGACAGGCATCCGGAATCTGCGGAAGATTCCATGGCGGTCAAGTACCTGTCATACAGGCTCTTTGTGGATAAGGACGTGTTCACGCACGAGCACTGCAGACGGTTAATGGGCCTGCGGATATGGTAGAGGCGGTACCCTAGTCTGCCCTTGACACAACCTGGATTATGTTCCTTCACGCCAAACACCGCAAACTCCGCTCTTAACGCCGACTGAATGAGTACGAGGGACATCGAAGGATTGGACAGGCTAGCGAGGTGCAGTCGTGCTATCTCATAAGCTCAAGAGACAGTTCTGTCGGCCATTCAGTCAGCGCACTCACACTTCATCTCTACCAGAGCACACGTCTTTCTGAGCTGGGCACGTGGCACAGAGATTCGTTATAGGCTACGCAGCCCACCATGGCTACCCTTTACCCATCGTTTACTCCGACCTACCATCACGATCAGTATCCTGCCATCGACCCTACGCAACCCTCTCTTGATTGCTCCAACAAGATCATCTTGATCACAGGCGGTGGTACCGGAATCGGCAAAGCCATCGCTCTCGCATTCGCCAAAGCCCACGTCAAAGGCATCGCACTTCTAGGCCGGACGCAGTCTACACTGGACGATACCGCCAGTGAGATTAAGCAGGTCAACGCTGGGACCAATGTCTTCGTCACCACCGCAGACATCACGCTCAAAGACCAAGTACAAACCGCCATGGACGCCACGATCTCGCACTTTCGCTGCGTTCCAGACGTCCTAGTCAACAACGCCGGAGGTCTCCGCGGCATCGGCGCCCTCATCGACGTAGACCTCGACGACTTCTGGAAAGCCTTCGAACTGAACGTCAAAGGGCCGTTGGCAGTCACTCAAGCGTACCTTCGTGCCAACCGCGAACACTCCCCCGATACACCTAGGACCGTGATAAACATCCCCAGCGGAGCTGCGCACCTCCCCTACGCTCCGGGAGCAGCGGCGTACGGCTGCTCCAAGCTTGCTTCAGCGAAGATAACGGAGTACCTACATCATGAGAACCCGGAGTGGAAAGTGTTTAATATGCAGTAAGCCTCCCTCCACCATCCCCATCATCACTCACACCGTCCACTGACAACTTGTAGACCAGGAGTAGTAGCCACAGAACTCGCCCGTCAAGCCGGCCGCAAAGCTCCCGACTCCCCCGAACTCCCAGCAGGTTTCGCAGTCTGGCTCGCCACACAACCCGAAGCCAAAGTGCTGAACGGTCGCTTTTCATGGGCGAACTGGAATATCACTGAGCTCCTCGAGCGGAAAGAGGAGATTCTAAAACGAGACCTGCTGACTTTGACGCTGAAAGGTTGGGGGGAAGATGTCACTGCAGAGGAGCTGAAACGGAGGGCTATGAGCGTGCAGCGGGATGCTGACAGGAAAGCGTAACGAGCCATGCAAAAGCCCTGCCGCCACGGGTGCTCACTGCTCTGTCCAAAGTGTGCAGCCGACGTGGTGTCCCACGAGAAGGAAGTCTTTAGCGCACGACTCGTTCGAGCCAGAATTTCAATCAACAGATCAACTCTGTTCCGTCCATGACCTTGCAACGCGAAAAGATGTTCCGTCCATGACCTTGCAACGCGAAAAGACCCACCAGTGATGGCCCCATGTGCTCTTGCTCGAACCCGTGGTCTTGGACTCTGCAGCAGCACACCTAGTCCCGAGTGTGCATCGCAGTGCTGCGAGGGAGCAAGAAGGGTGCGGGACTTGATGCAGAAGCGAGATCCTCCAGAGCCGTGAGAAGATGAGGGGCTTCTATCGTTGAACATGGAGTTGGCGAAAGGGGCCATGGGAGCCATGCCGCTGGTGAAAGATCGTTTATATGATGTCGAATGATACTTCCAAGTGTATGCCCTCTCCAACCAATCAGTTTG
This sequence comes from Neocatenulostroma microsporum, assembly GCA_022814695.1. Taxonomy (NCBI): domain Eukaryota; kingdom Fungi; phylum Ascomycota; class Dothideomycetes; order Mycosphaerellales; family Teratosphaeriaceae; genus Neocatenulostroma; species Neocatenulostroma microsporum. Next base: position 8,720 of record JAKLLW010000340.1, read on the forward strand.
TATAATAACGCTCAAGCTACCATCTCATCAGCAACTCATACCCATCGAACGGGACCTCTAGCGATCCACAATCATCCAGAAACCGCAGTAGCAATGCCTCTTCCTAAGTCCCCACGCGCGCTCCAACTCTGCGACTCTCCCATAGTCCCCACCCACCGCCATCATACAAGTCACAGTCACAGTCACAGCCCGACTCGCACTCCTCAGACGCCGTACCCGAAACCACCGAGATCCGGCAAGACGTCCTCAGAAGCATTCTAGCACCATCTCGGCCGCCGTATTTGTTACGGTGATTTCGACTCGCAGTGTAAAGGATACACTTAGTACCTGACCATTTGCTACTATATACCTTCTAAGTCAGGCTCCATCACCGGGACGTGGGTCGGGTGAGGTGGGTCTATAGAGAACAGCGTTAGCAGGAAGTTGTAAGTAACAAGTATGCCTTTGGGAATATATGCCCTTGCCAGTATCGAAGGCAGTCTGAGTTTCTAATTAGAGTGTCGTTATCAATGTTGTTGCTGCTGGAAAGCTCCCGCGCAAACGCAAATCTCGCGAACGCAAGCAATAATCAACGGCAAGTACGGTGTCCTCAGCGAAATGACATGGCATGAGGCTGCGGAGAAAACATGAGATCTTTCAAAGCCCACGCCGGCCAACCGTCGTCCTGACGGTTGAGAGGGACCACAGCGGACGATATGGCTCTCTCATATACAAGCACGCTTCGAATGATGTCTGACAGACCAAGATCCCCATGCGATGACAGGATCCGCAAGCGCTGAGCATCACGCATAGCGACGGTAACCTCCCTTCATCGCCGCCTTCTCAAGCGCTGCGCAGCATGCACAACTACATGCGGAGAACCACCGTCCACCTACAAGAAAAGTACACTCACGCGAAGACAGAGAGGCATCCACTGCGGACGAGGAACAAGGGGCAGTGCGACTAAGTGAGCGCACTGGCAGCCAGGATTACACGTGTGAAGGAGGATCTCAGTATGCGTGAAACCTTGTTGGGGTGTCAAGATGTGCAAGAGTGCACTGTGAAAATCACGCTGGACTGAGATGCTTCGGCGCGATATCCTGCCGGTGCGTTGAGGCAGTGCTCTTCCTGCCGCCCAGCGAGTTCATTTGTACCAATATGCCTGCTGTCTACGGCGTGTTGCCCTCAATCCTCTCAGCTGGTGGTCTGCTGGGGCCCATGATCAAGTGCCTGAAGACTAGACGACAACAAGCAAAGCACCTTCCACCCATGAAGTTGTCTACTGACTTCGAGGAGAGTGCAACATCGCCACCTCACAGCACGTACGAAGTGCGCTTGTAATTTGCCCACTCCAGTTGGCATCTCCTGAACAAGCCGGCTCCCTGTCCCATCGCGAACTCGCCGCGCATTCTGCTAATTGACCTTGCTAATCACGGCCGACCCAGAATGAGCCCTTTGAGCGCCCGCGTCACCTCATCGTGCGAGAGCTCTCGTCCCTGCGGCCGTCTCGGCGAACGATCCATTCCACTGCTGTAATCTTCTATGCCAACTTCGAGAGCTCGCAGCATCTCCCGGCCACTGGTCGTATCGACTGTTCCCGGGAACATTTCCCACCTCTCTGCACCATCGACATCAATCAGCATGCTCACGTTCAGCACATACTCGTCGTTCAGGCTACGCTGCTTAGCGACTAGTAACTTTGCGAAGCATGTGAAAGCGCCGACGCGGATCCCCAGCGCCTGAGTCGTTTCGGATAGCTCTGCCTTCACCAGCAATCTTGTCGGCCCCTCGCGCGCAACGTCATACACTACTGCCTCCGCTGATGCGCTGATGCGCAGACATGGCGGGTGAGTCGTGAGCATCTGCATGTGCGATCCGGTCAAGGTCTCGGGGATCTCATGCCGCAGCTTGTCGATGTCCATCGTGCGGGCGATAGTGACACCATACCGGCGGCCGTTCGGCCCATCTCTCCTCTCACGACGCGCCTGTGGGAGACAATCTTGACCGTAGCAGAAATGGATGCTTGTACAAGCTGTTCGTGGTTTGGGATCTTCTGTTGCCGTGCGCGGGAAGAGCTTGCTTGTGCAAGGTTTCGGTGGCCTATAGTCTTCTTCTGCCGGAGGTGCGAGAAGTCTTGCATCCTTACGTAGCCTGCTTTGGTCAGCACGATGCCTGGCTAAGGAGAGATTGCGAGTCTCACAGTCTAAGGAACGGATTCAACCATAGTTTCGCGACCGGAGCTCCTTCACCTTGACCTTTCCAGGTGGTCTCATCCTTAGATGGTGGCCAGGCTACTGATGGAGTAGACGGTCGAAGGAAGAGAGCGCGCTGTAGCCCGTCGGAGTGCTTGATCACGCTGCTGAAGTTCCGGTTGACACGTTGGACCAGTAGTATCTGGCGGAGCGGAAGGTGCAGTAGGATGTCCTCCAGCAGCTCGTACACACCGAACGCTCGTTGCGCCGCCATTGGCTGCGTAGTCCTGCTGTTGTTGAAGCGTACAGTTGGAAGAAAAGACTCGGATGTTGGAGATTGGAGAGCTCGTGAAGTGACGTTGAACTTTGCGCCATTCTCTACCTTACGCACCGCCCCTTCCACTCTGCCGCTAACTCTTTGCGGCTAAGGATTTAATTCGGCCCTGTAGCGAACAAAGGTAGTTTGAAACCCGGGACCCAATTGTTGCCCATCGCTGCTAGTCACTACTCAATTGCCCCATTCCTGCCTGTCCTCTGCACACCAAACGCATTCGCATCGCTTCAGATACCACTCTTCTATGTCTCTGCCTCCACAGACTGATTGAACTCCGTCATCGAACAGATGCAACGGTTCCCAGCCAGTAACAAGATCTACTGACGTCGGGTGGAGCAGCCAGTCACCGCCTCCTTCGATGCCCATGACGTTGGGTGCATCATGCCGCACTCCGTACTCTCCACAGCGAGGGCGCTGCGTATCTGCCATCTTCCCAGCGGCTTTTAGATAAGCTTCGATGTCGACGTGATCGTAGCGTTGGTCGGCATCGACGTCGTTTATCCTCGGCAGCTTGGTGCAATCCTCGCAATTGGTATGACCGCATGATCTCCACCAACACCTGCCACGCCCACATACGTTAGACTGGATTGTTACTCGTGCGCAAGATGGGTACGTGAGTAACATGTCCTTGTACGAGCCAGTCGAGTTCTCCAGCACTTGCTCCATGTCTGTGGTATGAGGCCATAGATGACATTCGAAGAACGAGCAGGGTCCGAATTCGAGCTCGACGTAGCAGTGATGACAGTACTCATCCTTCTCCACGCAGCAGAAAGCAGCTTCCGCCTCGCATACAGGATCGCGACTGGAGTAGATGGCGTGGCAGGACTTCTCATCGCCTGGCCACTGGCGGTTTCGCATGAAGTGCGGATACGGACGTTTTCCTGCTGCCTCTTGCGTACTGCCATACCAAATCAACGTTGGCAGATCCACACGGCACTGGGGGACTCACATTGCTACGAAAGGGTTCAGCATCACCCGTTCCACCTTGGCATCGTACACGTTTCTCCACTGCCTATCAGTATGGCCGAATCTCGTGTACTCCACTTCTTTATCATCAGCTGGGATGAAGAAGAGCGCTTGCAAAATCTTGAGGGACCGGTAGATTATATGGTGGAAGGTGCGGTTGACTTGCTGCGACAGCAACATTTGTCGAAGAGGTAGATGGAGAATGATGTCCTCGAGGAGCTCGTACGTATCGAATACCTGCTGGGCGGCCGACATTGCGAAGAGGTGCTTCACTTTTGATGGTGAAGGAATTGTCCTATGTGAATGGGAACTCGGAAGGGTTGAGGAAGAAGGGCGTGAAGTGACGTTAATTTCGCTTCGTGCTACATACGGAAGTAGGTAGCTTTACGCCGTCCACCTTGCACCACACATTGCACCAGTCACCCGCACGCTCTTCCTATGTAGCCTTCGCCGTCTCAGTGCGAAAGCGCGCAACCCCGATCTTGAACAGCCGTAGCATCTCCCAGCCAGTCATCTCATCCACCGACTTTGGGCATAGCTGCATGCTAGATCCTCCAGATATCTCCACCCAGTCCCTCGGACCCTCGTAACATCTGTAACAAGCACTCGAAGCTGGACCCAGCTCCATCCCACCGATCTCCCGCAAGAACGGTCCGAACTGGAGGTATGCGTCGTCGAAGTCTTTGGTTGATGACTTGCAGCAATCAGAACAACAGTGGTTGTCATTGTATGTTGTGATGGGGTTGCATGATGGGTGAGTTAGCAGCATCTTCTTGAACGAACCATCAGAGGCCGTAAGCAGCGTGCTGATATCGGAAGGTGCGCTCACGCACGTGAAGTAGGCGCAGCTTGTCGGCGCTGGATTCCAGGCCTTAGCGAAGAATGCAACGTGAGCGGCCGCAGGGAAGATGTTATCTCTGCAGTCATCGTGATGGTCTGCGGTGGTGTTGTCGAGGTGCATCCACCTGCTGTGCGGCATGCCAGCTGCTTGTGACCTATCGTATGTCAGGATGGTGGTCCAGGAACCGAACTCAGAGGTCTCTTACACTGGGATAAACGGATTTATCATCACTGCCGTTGCTCTGCAGTCGCTTTCACGCCTCCAAGCGCTTTCAGTGTGGTATTACCGACTGAAACCCTGGTTGATCGTTCGCCATGCCACTGTGTCTTCGGTTGCGGAGTCAAGGAACAGAGCCTGCTTGATCAGCTTTGATCGCCGAATGACATGGCAGCATTTGGTGTTGACGCGCTGAGCCAGCAGGAGTGTGCGAAGAGGGAGGTGCAGCAGTATCTCTTCGAGGAGCTCGTAGGTATCAAGGACCTTGGTAGCTGCTGCCATTGTGGTGGTGGTAGTGTGGTGGATGATGTTGAGTAGTGATGTTGGATCTAGAGATTATGTCGAGATTTGAAGACTCTGGGCAAAGCGCGGATACGCGGTCGGCACTAGCTGAAACTGCAAGTTCGTGAGAGCAAGCAGGAACGGAAAGAGCGACCCATGTAAAGTGGGTCTCGGCTTCACGATGCTGCTCATTCGCATTCTCTGACAGGCTGATATGTTGCGTTGCGTACGCTCCGGCACTGAATATGGCGCTGGTAGCATTTGCACAAGCGGTTCCTCTGGATGCCAATACCACACATACAGTACCCTATCAACCCTCATCGGCATCGCTCTCACTCCCCTCAGCATCCTCCTGCTGCCTCTTAGCAAGTATATTTTGCCAGTCCCTAGCAAACTCCCTCAGCCCCTCCCCACTCTGACTCGCTTCCACAACATCCTTGGGCAGCTTATGAGCGCTATACTGCAGCGTGCTGAAAGCGTAAGCCTCCGGATCGTTCTTTCGCACTAGGCGCAATTCAGGGAGCCACAGCTCCTCGTCCGCGCTGTCGTCGCTGTCGTCGTCGGAATGATCGTCTTCGCGATCGGACTCGGCAACATGTGTAGCGTTGTCGTTGGCTGGAGAGCCATTGAGTGACAACCGGACGAAGCCTTCCTCTGCCCCATTGCCTTTCTCAGGCGTACCCTCCGGCGGCTCCTCCATCCCCAAAATCTCCAACCAACCAAACAACAACGGATCCGTCCTCGGCGCCCAAGGATTAACATCCACAAGCCAGACTCTATTATACGGACTGGGCACATACGCATCAAACACAAAACTCTCATCCTCAAACGTCTCCTTCAACCTCACCTCAAAAAACTCCATGATCAAACTCCGCAACTTATCTTGCATCTTCTCCAGAAACTCGTAATGATTTAGATCCCTCTGACATATACAGAGGAGTTTCCTGTTCCGAACGAAACAGCGGAACTCGACTGAGGGATTCATCTGGAATGCTTTGCGCAGGACGAGATGGTAGGGTATTTGGTCTTGAGGGAGAGAGCAGGCGGGCGTGGAGATGGTGTCAGAGAAAGCGTGCTCGAGGTCGTGGGTCACGAAATCGGAGCTCTTGAGGAGGAGGTAGATGTCGTTTGGGGTGCGGCATTCCATGCTGTTTGTGCCGGCGTTGATCCAAGTTGCGTCTTTGGGCGCGGACCAATTCAATTTTGGGACCACTTTTCCTCCTAATTCTGCTATTGTCGCCTCGATCGTGTTGTGTAACTCCCTCCAGTCAGCCGCGACGTCTTCGTCTTCTTCATCGTCTGAGGCGGTAGGTGTAGCGTCCGGGTTGTCTGAGGATGAGAAGATGCCGCTATCGCTGTCCCATTCTCCTTGAGGTTCGTAATCGTCGTCGGGGAGGATTATGCCGTCTGCGCGAAGGTAGTCGAGGAAGGATTGGGTGAGCGGTATGAGGCGGGATTTGAGGGTTATGGATTTATATTTGGGCCACCAGCTGTGGTAGGAGCAGTTCAGGATGTGCTGTTTGGTGACGGGTGGGAAGGGGAGTTCGGTGAGTTCTTCTGTAGGCGTTGAAGCCGAGGAGTCTAGGATTGCTGGCATCGTTGCGGTCAGGTTTGGAGGTGGTTAGAGGATTAGGAGTGTCATGTTCGGTGAGATGAGATGTGTAGAGATTCATGACTCATTTATCTTCACATGCATATCAGACGGATCTGAATGCTGCACGTCATTTTTAGCGTGGTTTAAGCGGCCGCACTGCCCGCATCCCACTTCTTCACCACTGCAATCAGACCTCACATCAGCACACCAGCACCACTCCACGCCTTCAAGATGACATCCAACGTAGGCCTCACCACCCCTCGCGGCTCAGGCACATCAGGCTACGTCCAACGCAACCTCTCACACCTTCGCCCGCGCGACGACGCCCGCACAGCACCCTACCCCAAAGACCTCGACAGCCTCAAACACCGCCAACGCCAGCCGGACGCCGAGATCCTCGAGCACGACCGCAAACGGGAAATCGAAGTCAAAGTGTTTGAACTTCGCGACAGACTTGAGGACGATGAAGTCGCCGAGGACGAGATTGATGATCGGTGTGATGCGCTGAGGAAGGAGCTCGAGAGTAAAGGTGGAGCGAGAGGAAAGGGCGGTGGTGGGGGGAGGAAAGTAAAGGGGTATGAGGTGCATGAGTTGGCCAAGGCGAAGATTGAAGAGAGCGAGAAGTTGAGGAAGGCGTTGGGGATTCGGGAGGATTATGAGGAGGGTGGGCATTGGAAGAGGCAGGAGGAGCAGAGGAGGGAGAGGGAAAGGGAAGGGGCGAGGGGCGAGGATGGGGAGGGGAGGAGGGAGCGGTATCGGGATAGGGATTGAGTGGTGTAAGAAGGACGGTGTGTTTGATGGGTTTAGCGAGGCGTTGGTGGTGGCTGTGGCGCCCGTATGGAAGCAGTTACCATGCGATCATCGCAGCAGTGACTCTGTACTCAACACGTTGATGGCGAACATAGGCGCAGACTGTCATGGTGCCTCTATGAAAGGGCATGGTGACTGGTGTGCACAGTCAAAGAGCTGTAGCAAACATGGCTTTCTTCCTTTCACTGCCCTATGCAGACGGCGCTCAATATATCTCACGATACCGCAATGACCACAGCAGGCCCCCGCGTCGCCGCCATCCCTGAACTCCGAGAAGAGATACTGTTGTACGAGCCCTGAGAAAAGAATTTAGTTGGCGTGCAGGCATTCTGGGTGGTCTCGGATATCGCTAGCTACGGGATATTGCAAGCAACGGTGAGCTCTCGAGGATGTATGCTTTTCTCGTACTTGTGTATGCTGTGAACATACTGCGAACATGGTGCGTGGCTTATTCACAATGGGGTTTGTCGCTCTCTCCTCTTGTTCCAATCACAATGAAGCTTTTGCATCGACCGGCCGGTGCCTCGCAGGCACTCAAAAGTATACCTTAGGATACTCTTGCGAGCTCCAGGTTTTCGCTGACTGCTGACCCGTGGTGTCACTACTTTCACATGCATTTGCGCTGACGTCACCGAGCTTCTATTTGCGCCTTCCACAACCGGAGATCGCGCTTGACTCATCTTTCGCGACCCCTCCTCTCTATGGTACTTCGATTTTACACCGCGATACCATACAGCACCGCGAAAATGGACGACCTCGATACCGCAGTCCCCATGGCCGCGATCGAAGTCTTCGGCATTCCAGAGCTCCGTGAGGAGATCCTACTTCATCTACCGTTGCGGAAACTACTGCTCGCACGACGAGTGAGCAAAGCTTTCAACGTTACCATCATGGAGACGAAGAACATTAGGAGGGCACTCTGGCTTGAGCCGAGTACTCCGAAGCGTGTGAGCTGGGAATCGCCAGGGATTTGGGTATCAGAAGGTGACGGAGCTGCTATGCTGCCGATTGCGAATCCTTTCATTCCTATGTGAGTGCCGTTCCAGGCAAAAGTCCCGAACTTGAGACTTGTATCACTAACCAGCGGGTTCTCAGGTCCCGCAACGGCTACGTGAAGCTGTACGACCGCCAGTGGTACCATGAGCGACCCAAAGGCATCTTCCTGAATCGAGATGAGCTTTTAGCTTTCGTCGGTTGATCGAATCCTTGTCGCTACCTCAGCAGCAAGATCGACCATCTCCATGGTGATGGAGACTCGCCGTTTCACAGCACGCAGGGCACCTTCAGGACTATGACGATGACACATCCGCCACTGGGATCGCTCAAGATACTCAATGTTCCCAACCTGGATTCCATCATCATCACGCCCTACAACGGACGCGAGGTCGACCTAGCGCAGCTTTTCGACACAGCGTACGGCATTGGCAGGCCTTCGGTGCTTATGTGTGGAGGACCGAGATGGCGGTTGCTGGGTCACACGGTGGACGAGCTTACGGGGTGGGAGATGCTAGGGATCTTCGAGACAGAATTGGGTGAGCTGCCTCGGGAGATCTTTGCACAGCCGGAGGGCGGAGGTCCTTGAGGTTGATGCTAAGATAGGAACATTGCGACCATCATTCTGCTCCTGGCAGCGACAGCAGGGGTAAGCCCGGATGTGCAGTGGGAAAGCATGCAAAGTTTCACAAGACGCTGCGAGGTGGAGCAAGGGCTATCGTGGCAGGCGTATGCAGCGAGTCCGAACAAGGCACCAAGCACGGAGCATAGAGATTCCAGGACTACCAACGTCGTATGTAGTGTAGCGGTATCACATGCAAAAGCGCTGACGTCAGCTCTCATGCATTCTCGTCCACGCGTTTCATGTTCAAGATTTCACTTTCACTGAGCGCTGATCGCATTAAGAGTTGTACTTGTAAGCTCCAACGCTTGCAGACTTCCGCACCAGAAGCCCTCACTACCACCATGGCGGCAATGAAAGCCTTCGCCACCTTCGATCTGCTCGAGACCATACTGCTGCACCTCCCGCTACGCCAACTCCTGCTCGCGATGTATGCTGACGTTATGCCGAGTAGCTCTCAACCAGAGCCGGTAGCTGTTCCTTGACGAATTCAAAGACTGCGTCTGGTCCCTTCTCAACTTGCAAGCCTTGTGGTATGGCTAGCGTCTTGCATTTCGGGTTTACCTCCCTCGCTTCCTTGAAGACATTGGAGCTCTGCTCTGGTGTCCACATTGATGCTGTGAACTACTTATCGTGTCAGTGACAGCCTCCATATGTCGCTAATCGCGACTTCAACATACTACGATGTCAGGTACGATCTCCTCGAAGACCAATCTCGCTGCTTCTGGGCCTACAATTGTAAGCAACTGATCAAGCTCGTAAGGTGAACAATGCCATACTCTCCGCATTTGCAGCATGGACGATTGTGTACTGATCCTTCAAAGCCTCGACTACTCGCCCCACGATCTTCTTTGCCCTCTCAGGGGCGTTGTTGACGGTGACTAGCTTATATGATCCTTGAGGCGCCATCGTGACCGACTTCAAATGGGGACGTGAAGCAGAGATGAGAGGTATTAGAACGGAAGTGAGGGTTAAGTCTAGTCGACTGTTGTATTCGTCCTCCTGCCGCTACCTTGGTCGACCCACTACTGAATGCCTCGAAGGGGGGCGACACCGGCACGGGGAACGAAGCGGGAAGCTGTTCGGCAGGAGAAGGAATCCAGTCAGGCTACGCCCAACGCTGTTACGTTTCTTATGCGGACCATCGTTGCCCATTCTACGTGTCGGCACTTCCCGTGCTTGAGTAGGGAACACTTGGTGTCCAGACGAAGATGTGAAGTTGAACCACGGGAGAAGGGACAAGGGCGCCACCGCACAGATCGTCATGTGGCGCGAGCTTGCCGGAAGTTGGAACGCGACAGTCACGCGCTGGCACATATCATTGGAGTGACTCCTACACCATCGGCAAAACCTTGCGAAGTGCATCATTATCAGGCCAGGATCATCAGGATATACAGCAGCATCAGTAATATGACATAGCTCTTGGATACGCCTGCGTGGCGCCATTTCCGATCATCATGCTCCAGCGCCGACTACTTCTCCGAGCCGGGCAGGGATCTTCTTTACTTGGACATCAGGCCCGGAGTGCGATACGGCGAGCTGGCCTGCAGCAGATCCGACTCGCCACGGCTGAAGCAGGAGAGAACGAGTCTGGCCATATATCTACCAACTCAAGCGAAGGCATCCTCTTCTTCAACAACCTTTTACCCCTAAACGGTCTCGCAAGGCTTCCACTGTTCTTACAGCCAAGGAAGTCCTCGATCTTGCATGATGAGTCGAAGTTTCAGCGCCTAGGAGCCGCATCGCCTACCGCCGTGGTTGAGGAAGCGATCAAGAATAACAAGCTCGGGCTCGACAATGTCGATGTTGTTGAGGTCTTGCCTCGACTGAAGGAGTCCGGCGCCTTCCTCAAGTTTCACCACGATGAGGCTACAGACCCTGCGACGGTTGCTGAGGCGGTACGGTCACATCTTGCAGCAAATCCACTCCGGCCCTGGTGGAATCCATTTGCTCCAGTGAAGGCGAGCCTTGTGGTTGGCAAGCCATGGCTTGAAGATCTCTATCGCTTGCCGTCTCGTCGTCTAAAAGTGGAGTTCATGCCAACGCAGCCAGGAGCGGAGGTCGCAGAGCTTAGTCAAGAACAGCTGTACACCTTCTTCCGTCCTTACGGCAAGCTTGCAGATATCGTCAACCAGCCCTCCGATTCGAAGATCCTGCCGCGGTACGGCTACCTAGACTTTGCGAGCCTCGGAAACGCTACCATGGCCAAGAACTGTCTGCACGGCTACACAGTTTGGGAAGCCCAAGGTGGCGGCAAGCTGGGCACAGTGCTTCGCTTGACCTACGAGAAGAAGCAGCGTGGTGGTTGGGCAAAGGACTGGATCTTTGGCCACCCAAGGATAGTCCTTCCCATTCTGGTTGCACTAACAGCTGCACTATCTATAGCCATCTTTGACCCGATACGTACGCTCAGTATCAACGCGCATATAACTAGGACATTCCACATCGAGGACAATGTGATCGTTCGTTGGTTCAAGACCCAAAGCGAGGATCTCATCAAGAGCATCCAGAACCTCCGGCACGGCGCTGACACGAGTGAGGCGGGCATGCAAGTCGTTTGGGAAGATCGGAAAAGCGAAATCGAGCAGATACAATCCTGGCTTATCGAGACCGCAGACACATTCATCATTGTACAAGGCCCTCGAGGTAGCGGTAAAAAGGAGCTAGTGTACGACCACGCCTTGGCGCAGAAGCGTGCAGCCCACAAGGTGCTTGTCGTAGACTGCAAGCCCATTCAAGAAGCTCGCGGTGATGCAGCGACCATCGCTGCAGCTGCCGCCCAAGTCGGCTATCGACCCGTCTTCTCATGGATGAACAACATCAGCGGATTGATGGACCTTGCTGCACAAGGCATGACTGGGATGAAGGCAGGCTTCTCGGAGACGCTCGAGAACCAGCTGCTCAAGATCTGGAACAATACTGCCACGGCGCTGAAGAGCATTGCTCTCGAAGGGCGCAGGAAGGATGACATAGACGGCAACCTCAGCGATGATGAATTCCTCGAAGCTCACCCAGAACGTCGTCCGGTCGTCGTGATTGACAACTTCCTGCACAAAGGCTCCGATCCAGGCTCAGCTATCGTATACGACAAGCTTGCTGAATGGGCAGCAAGGCTGACGACAACCAACGTTGCTCACGTCATCTTCCTCACCAACGATGTCTCCTTCAGCAAATCACTTAGCAAGGCGTTGCCTGACCGCGTGTTCCGCCAAATAGCATTGCGTGACTGCTCGCTCGAGACCGCCAAGCGATACGTGATCAACCATCTGGACTTCGATGCCGCAGAGCAGAAGCATGCAAAAGACGAGGATGAAGAGACGAAAAAGCTCACACCAAGTCAGAAGCGCAAGGACCTACAAGAACTGGACAGTGTAATACCACTGCTTGGGGGCCGTCTCACCGACCTAGAGTTTCTTGCTAGGCGCATCAAGGCGGGAGAGACGCCTTCCAAAGCCGTACATGAGATCATTGATCAGTCCGCCTCCGAGATCCTGAAGATGTTCTTACTGCTCGGCAGCGAGAACAAGGAATGGACGCCTCAGCAAGCATGGATGCTGGTCCGAAGTCTAGCAGCCGCAGAAGCTCTTCGCTTCAACGAAGTCCTGATGGCAGATGCGTACGGCGGGTCCGGGGGCGACAAGGCGCTGGCAGCACTCGAGCAAGCCGAGCTTATCACAGTGCAGTCGCTTAACGGACGGCCGTACTCCATCAAACCAGGCAAACCCGTGTATCAGCCTGCATTCGAACGGCTCGTCAAGGATAAGGTGTTGGCAGCCAAGATGGATCTTGCATTGCTGAGTCAGTCCATTGCGGCCGAAAACAAGTCAATCGACAAGTACGAACAGGAGCTGCACTTGCTCGGGGAGTTACCGACCCAGCCCGGTGAACTGCGGAGTCGACTTCAGTGGCTGCTTGGAAAGATTGCCAGCAGTCAGACGAAAGTGGAAGGATATGAGAAGGAGGCCGGAGGTTTGAAGAAGATATTGGCTAGCGAGTTCTAGGCCTGTGAGCTTTGGGAGTACCAGTACTGGGCTTGTGTACTTTGGGCTATACTCCTCGGGGTGGCGGCTGGTTTGATTACGACGAGATACCACTTCACAGAATTGTACGAGTATTTGCAGCTTCAGATGTACAAGTCTTACTATACAGCGATTCCGACTCGCATCTCTATCATCAGACATCCAAGTGTTGTACAAGTTATACCCAGTCAACGGGCTTTTTCAGCACGCTGACTAGCCTCTCTTCTCGGCTGCCCTTGTCCGGCTCGTGCTGATACTGCCATCGTGCAGTCAACGGCAGACTCATGAGGATGCTCTCTATCCGCGCTCCTGGCGTGTTCAACCCGAAGGCCGTACCTCTGTCATGCACCAGGTTGAACTCCACGTACCTTCCTCGCCGCAGTTGCTGCCATTGCTTTTCGCGGTCCGTGTATGGTAGGTCCTTCCGCTTCTGAATTATGGGCAAGTAGGAAGGTAGGAAGGCTCCCAAGCATGATTGGACGAAAGAGAAGAGGGACTCCTGATCCTTCTCCGAATCATCCAGATCGTCGAAGAAGATGCCGCCGACTCCTCGGGTCTCGTTCCGGTGCTTGACGTAGAAGTACTCATCGCACCACTTCTTGAACCGTGAGTAGTAGTCCTTGTCGTGCGCATCGCAAGCTTCCTTGATGTTTCGGTGGAAGTGTATGACGTCCTCGTCGAACAGATAGCTCGGCGTCAGATCAGTACCTCCACCATACCACCACGCATTCGTACTCCCGTCCTCGTTCGCCGTCTCGAAGTACCGATAGTTCAAGTGCACAGTCGGCGCCATAGGATTGATCGGGTGTAACACCAAGCTCAACCCAGCCGCAAAGAACTCCAAACTCTCCACATCCGGATCCAAAGCCTTGTGGTTGACCCTCATCTGACTGATTCCCGCTCGCGGCAGGGTCCCATATACCACGCTCGTATTCACGCCCGCTTTCTCAAACACATTGCCGTCTTGGAGTACGCAGCTTATCCCACCGCCGCCGTTCGGTCGATCCCATCTATCGATCTGGAAGCGCTTACCGTCGAGTGCTTCAAGAGCGCGGACGATCTCCTGCTGATTCTCCTTAATGAATGCTTCCATTCGCAGGCGCATGGGAGAGCTGGCTGTTACGCCGGATTCGCGCTTACTTAGGGTGTCCCGTTCTGCGATTGAGGGGCCGTCGAGCCGTTGACCGCTGCGTGGTGTTGATTCGGGTTCGGTGGATGATGGTGGTTTGTCGCCAGTAGCCTGCGTATGTCGTCAGCAATGCTGCGTTGTTGGATGGCGTGCGGTCTGCTATACCATTGAATATACGAGGGCACCGATGAAGACCACGCCTACTGCCAGTCTGGTCTTCGGTGCCACAACTTTGCTTGGGCCAGGCGTACCGGGCGGTACTGGTGGCCTTGAGCCGTCCGATACATATCGTCTCTGCGTCCTGTTCGGGAGCCGTATCTTCTGCTGACGGCAACGACAGACATCCTGAGACACTCTTGCACGTGAGAAAGAGCGCAGCGCCGCATCAACGGCTGAGGGTCGCATGGTGGCCATCTTGGGGAATTCGGGATGGTGAGTATACAGAGATGCAACGTTTGATCGACTTCAATGGCAAGCAATTGATTAGGTCATTGACAGCTTCTCCCCTAAAGGAGATGCTTCACTGTGGTGGGGTGATGGATGGAGTGATGGTTGACCACGTCTCTCCTAGTCAATTGATTGATCGATTAATGGAATGCCGCTATAGCTCTCTCATTGGACAAGCTACAGCGGGAGCTAGCGGCTGCGCATGTCGAGTGAATACAGGATCTGTCCACCAGAAGCGTCTCTGCCACCAACCTCAGCGAGTGCGAATGTTTGCCCATGGCCCAGAGATGCGTTGCGATTTCCTCGCGCTTCGAGGTTTATATGGCAGACTTCCTGCTCCTCGTGCAAGAGCGCCAAGAACACCCACATGCGCGATGACACGGGCGCGAGTCTAGACGTTCGCGCCGGCCGGAGTAGCGGCGATGAATAAGACGGACCACTAAGTATCGCGACAGCAGGGCCCCATCTTATAGGATCTATCTAAGGCAGGTACAAGCAGTTGGAGATCAGTCCGCGCGCTCCTGCTATCTTTTCTAGGGCCCCGAGAGGAGTCGCGACCAGTCGTCTATCAGAAGATGCCCTAGCAGCCCATTACATGTGTTCTACAGTTCTCGTTGCATTGATTTTTCTACACACATCCCTCGCCATTTCGCACGACCTGCTATAGAAGCCAGTATACCAAAGCGCTCACGATGGATCCAGAGCGTCGCCTCTCCAGCGCCGCCAGGCGCAAAAGCTCTGTTGGCCAACATGCAGCCGACGCAGACCTCGCGAAGCTGGGCTACAAGAGCGAACTGCCGCGGAGTCTCAGCATGCTCAGCGTTCTCGGGCTTTCCTTTGCGATCATGGCGGTGCCATATGGGCTATCAACGACGATGTACATTGGCTTGACGGACGGGCAGAGCGTCACGATCTTGTGGGGCTGGGTCTTCGTCTCGCTCATTTCCCTCAGCATTGCTGCGTCTCTGGCCGAGATTTGTGCTGTGTATCCTACGGCCGGCGGCGTGTACTATTGGAGTGCTATGATGGCTACGAAAGACTGGGCGCGGATCGCTAGTTGGGTTACTGTAGGATATGCGTCCACGAGCGACATGCATGATCTCGGCTGCTAACAGACTCCCAGGGGTGGTTCAATCTCATCGGCAACTGGACTGTAACTTTGAGTATCAACTTTGGAGGAGCACAGCTTATTCTAAGTGCTATCAGTCTGTGGCGAGAAGACTGGGCTGCAAATGCTTGGCAAACGGTGCTCATGTTTTGGGCTGTGATGCTCATCACCTTCTTGATCAATGCCTTCGGCTCACGATATTTGGACCTCATCAACAAAGTCTGCATATACTGGACCGCAGCGAGCGTACTGATCATCTTGATCACCATCCTGGTCATGGCTCCGAGCAGACGTAGCGGCGAATTCGTCTTCGGCCACTTCGATGCAAGTGCCTCCGGCTGGCCGTCAGGCTGGGCCTTCTTTGTTGGGTTGTTGCAGTCGGCGTATACGCTGACAGGATATGGGTAAGAGCCCTTGACAGCGAGACAATACGGCAGATATGCTGACATTGCCGTAGACTCGTCGCCTCAATGTGTGAAGAAGTCCAAAATCCGGCACGCGAGGTTCCGAAGGCCATGGTATTATCGGTGGCCGCCGCAGGCGTCACAGGTATTATATACCTCATTCCGATCTTGTTCGTCCTTCCAGACATACAATACTTGCTCAACGCCGCAAGTGGGCAGCCGATTGGCCTGGTGTTCAAACAAGCAACTGGATCCGCCGGCGGAGGTTTTGGCTTGCTTTTCCTGCTTCTCGGCATCATGTTCTTCGCCGGGACCGGGGCGTTGACAGCTTCAAGTCGGTGCACATACGCTTTCGCTCGCGATGGTAAGTGGTATGACACGAGCCGACTGCCGATACTGGGTGCTAATGATGTGTAACAGGCGCAATACCAGGAAGCAGATGGTTTGGTACAACCAACGAGCGCTTAGGTATACCTCTTTGGGGCCTAGTACTGTCAACTGTGGTCGACTGCTTACTCGGTTGCATCTACTTTGGCTCGACTGCGGCCTTCAACAGCTTCACCGGCGTGGCAACGATCTGCTTGTCGTGCGGCTACGGCTTGCCCATATTGGTCTCAGTCCTACGCGGTCGCCGAATGGTCAAGCACTCCACATACTCACTGGGCAAGTTCGGCTACCCCATCAACATCGCCTGCCTTCTTTGGATCGCTCTTGCGATTGTGATCTTCTGTATGCCAGTCAGCTTGCCTGTGACTGCGTCTTCGATGAACTACGCTTCGGCGGTGTTTGCAGGGTACGTTTAGCGTTTGATATGAACATGAAGACCGAATGGTGTGCTAACGATTCGAAAGGTTCGCCGCGATCAGCATTGGCTGGTACTTCATACGCGGGAGGAAGGACTTCACAGGCCCGCCTGTCGTGCAAGATGACGACCCTGAGCTCAAAGGGCAAGCAATATTTGACGATAGCGAGAACGCGCTCGGACAAGAGACGTCGACCTCGAAGCCGAAATGAGTGCTGAGATCCGAGAATCGGTGCGCTTTGTCCTGTATATAGCTAGATCGAGACCTACTAGGATCCCCATCGCGAATGGTAATGCGACACTTCGCTGTCTCCGCCATCGTCCTCACCATGGCTCTTGACACGGCTCGAGCTTCCTGTACGTTTCTTCTTCAAGCCTGCCCTAGGTCTATTCTGCACAAGATCGTACCCGAGGACACCAGCCTCCCAAGCCATCTCACAATGTGAGCAATAGATGCTGTATTCGCTTCTCGAAGCACCTGGCAAGAGTTGTACGGGCCGAGCACACCGCAAGCAGGCGAAGCTGCATCGTTCGCATAACGTGTCAGTACCCGCACTTTCGTCGTTGCGCAGAGGAGCATCACACGCTTCGCAGGATCCACTGAGCGTCGCTCGTATAGCGCTGCACCTCTGTCGACACCGGGTCTCATAGTAGGTTGCCAAGTGGTGTTTACCCGCCTTTCGCATAGCCTCCTTCTGTATGCATTCCGGACAAAGGCCGGCAAGCCCGCAGTCAAAGAGCTCCTTGCAGGTCATATCTGAGACGTCTATACTGTTCGTTGGCATGGCTCTTAGTGCCCCAGGTATTCGGTGCTCAGAGCGGCGAGAGTCCGGCATACTAGTGCCTGGGTCGATCTCCTTCGTCAGGTAGTTGCATTTTAACTTGCAATGGTCTGCCGGATCTTCTTGCTTCATCCGCTCCCTTTGTGCCTTCTTGAAAGCACGTTGTGTCGCCATAGCTACTGGCTCGAGCTTGAGATACGACTCCGACCTTTCTTGCAAGCGTAGCACAGCAGTCTGTGCGCTCGCAACCTGTTCCTCTGCTTTACGCGCATCTGTGTTGGTCTGACCGCTGCTTGGCATGGAAAGATCGATGTGGGTGTGGATCTCGTTCTGTGCGTCCAGAGCCTGCTGGTACCTCTTCTCGGCCTCGCTCCATTCTTCGGGTGAAGGATTCAGATACGGACCGGTATATGCTGGTCCCTGCACAGCCTGTCTGATGGGCAGATTGCCCATGGGTCGCAGCTCAATCTGCCTTGAGTGCAGCAACTGCTTTGCGGCTGCAAATGGATCTTCCTCCTTGATCACTTGCTTTGCAGCATTCATCTTGAAAGGCCTCGACCGCGAGATTGGCTCATCATCGTCTTCGTAACCGACGCTCAGATGGTTGATGCGCCCACACTCCTCGCCGATAAGCAGGTCTCTGTGATCCGCACTGAAAGATCCAGACATGATAGCGGTGTCGAATGCGGCCACGTCACTTATATGAGCATCCGCAGATGACCTGTAGGGATCCCAAGCCTTGATTATGCCATCTGATGAGCCCGAGTATAAACGTGAACCTGTC
Organism: Neocatenulostroma microsporum; assembly: GCA_022814695.1. Lineage (NCBI taxonomy): Eukaryota > Fungi > Ascomycota > Dothideomycetes > Mycosphaerellales > Teratosphaeriaceae > Neocatenulostroma > Neocatenulostroma microsporum. The sequence continues at coordinate 27,024 of JAKLLW010000340.1, forward strand.
GCACCCCACGACAGGAAGCGCACTCCTGTATCGACGACCTCGACATCGCGGTCGTGGTCCAGGACATTAGTCGATGGTCCATGCGCCAGAACGTGGAGCGGCTTCTGACCGCGACCAGCCGAGCGCTGATCCCAGACGTAAACCCTTCCGTCAGTCGCACCTGCAGCGATCAGATTGTCATCGTGAGGGCAGTAAAGTACATCGTTGATATCTGACGCTGGGCAGTCCCACTCCAGAACTCTGCGGGCCCCGTCTTGACCCGGAGCATATAGCTGAACTACACTTCGCTTGTCCCTGCTTGTCTTGCCATGTCCAGGTATGCTCGCCACGCAAAAAGCGGTGGATGCTGAGCCTGGTGCAGGATTCCAAGCTACGTCAAAGACGTTGCGAGTAACGGAACTTAGAGCAATGCGGTGGCCGGTCTCAACGTTCCACAATGCTGTCTCTCCGGCGTCATCTCTCTCCTCTTTCAAGCTGTCGCTTGCAAAGCCTGCCAGCAGAAAGTTGCTATGCTGCTGCGCCGTGCCCCATTTCATGGCAGATGGGAAGATAGGCAGGCATGACTGAGAGTCGGTCCGGCTTGCTGCGAGGGATAGCTTGGTGCCGCCGCGACTACCGACCTTAATGCAGCCACTCGAGCTTGAGTGACATGCACTAGCAACCAAGCCATGTCTGCTCACCGTCAGGAGGTCCACAGCTGCTGCATGCTCGAGCTCGGCGATGCATTTCGCTTCCAAGGCATCATTCGCAAGGTCATATATACGTACTTTCTTGTCGCCCCCAGCAGAATACAGCGTGTGTCCATCCGGCGAAAAAGCGACCGCGGCTACTGTCATGAATAGGCGCGGATCTTGGGATTCGCGCGTCGCGTGCCGAGCATTTATGTTGTCCTCATCAGTGATCACTGGTCTAGCAACGTGATGTTCAGGCAGTTCTAGCAACTCTCCCTGTTCACAATTGCCTAAGAGGAGGTTGCAACCCGAGTTGTACTGCATGCTGCGATCGTCAGTGATTGCAATGGAACCAGCTGCGAACCGCCTTCCGTCTCCAGCCCAGGAAAGGCACGTCACATCGCCACACGTTCGTTTGTAGTGCCTCCTAGGAGTATAGCTGGTGAGTGCCTGATTCTTTAGCTCGTCCGGAGTCCGTGTGGCGGAGGTCGCCCAACGCATGTTGCTCCCTGTTCCCAGCTCCCGATGGCGCAGTATGCGAGCTGCGGATACTGGGAAAGGCTGATTTGTTGCAGCACCCACCTCCTGCGAACCATCTGATGCGTCCCCGGCCGGCTCAGCTTCTTCTAGAACCTGCTTCCCCACTTTAGCCCACGAAACGAAGCCATCCAGCACCGAAGGGCCACCGCCTCGATTTCGGCGGGCTCGAGGGGGGCGGCCGCTGGCTTCGTCTGGCGTAGGCTGATCTATCGCGGCAGAGACATCGACTGGGATCGAGGGCTTTGGTCTCGTTGTGGTTGGCAAGGTCGGACTTCTGCTCACGACTTCCGGTATGACAACGTGCTTAGCAGCTTCCGTATAGCGGCCCTTTACCTTGTTAACGTAATTGACCTCTAGAGACCCTTTCGTCCGTCCTGGAAAATAGTTGCAGATCTCGCGCCAGCTCAGCTTCTCCACCTCCTTCAGTCTGGCTAGCAGTGCGTTATCTTCAGGGGTGTATCTAGATCTGGGTGCTGAAGGCGGCTGTGCCACCTGTTGGCTCTGAATTGCCGGCTTTGGCGGAGCAGGAGCTTTTTGCTGTGGCAGAGACTGCCGGTGGGCCGAGTGTGGTACGGTTACAGGCGGTCTGGCTTTCGCGGGCGACGGTAAGCTCGATGCCAGCTCGTTCTCAAGCTGTGCTGCGGACTCCGCAGCGAAGCTAACGCGAGCACGCCGAGCATCGTTGCGCTCAACTGCGGCCGGCGCTTCGTCGCGCGCAGGATGGCCATCAACTCGCCGACGCTTGGCCGGGCGCTCATCGAGAAATGGTGAGGACGAGGCCAAAGCAGGCGTGGGCTGGCCAATCGGCTGCCCATGAGCTGTGCTGACTCGATCTTGACTCTGCGGAAGGTCGATGATACTAAGCCCAGCGCCCGCGAGTACCGTCCTTCCAGGCCGGAAAACGCTATTATTGAGCTGTGATGATTCCTTTGGCGACGCTTCAGTGCGCTTCGTCACTGTCCGTTCGTCCTGGATCTCGACCGAATTCACAGCACTGCGAACTGCACTGCCTGATTCGCCACCTCGTGAATGCTGTTCAAGGTACCGATTGGTAGAGCTCCCAGTTTGTCCAGACTGCTCAGCCCTTGGCTGTGGTTGTGAGCTCTCCTGTGGTCGCGGCCTGCCGTTGGAGACCGTTTTGGCACTCTGTAACGATGCGCCTTCGCGCTGTGATGCAGACGGAAACGTTGCCGCGCTCTTGGAGGATGGCCCTGGCGCACGGTCAATGTCGGGCCTATGCTTCGTTGCGGCGGTAGGTACACTCGTTCTCCCATTCTGACGCTCATGCAGAGTCGAAGTTGGCTCAGCGTCGCTACGCCGTGCTGGACCAGCTCCGAACGGAGGACTGGGTCTTGCAGCAGTCGCATTCAATTGATCTTGTCCACTCTGAACGCCGTTGGCACGCGCAGTGCGCGAATCTCGTCCATCAGGGGTCGGCGGCCTATTGGCCCTCGCGGAAATCTGGTTCGAAGGAGATGCCTTCTGCGCATCAGGGAGTCGAAATGACTGCCCATTCAAGCCTGCAGCGCTCGACCTTCGCGGTCCCTGGTCACTCTCCGCTCCGTGGCCCCGGGACGCCGACGACAGGAGTCTGTGAGACGGCGCATACGCACTAGGCGGTGGCAACCCATTCGGAGCCGGTTGCGCTGAAGGTGCTGAAACTCTCCGCGAACTAGGTAGATCCTTTGCTGGTGGTAGCCCATTCGTCCTTGAAACAGCATTGTGCGGCGGAGGCCCAGTGCGTTCCGGTCGTCGAGCTTGCTGCCCGTTCTGTTGAGCCTTCTGTGGTCTTGGTTGGAAGCTACTGAGCGCATTCCGTGCAGCCTTGTTCGGCGACTCCTCTGGCTCAGAGTCCGAGAGCAGGTCAATAACCACCGGTGCCATGATGTCGGGGATGTAGTTGTAATCGCACCGGTTTGCAGGTGGCCGCTGCTAGCATGGCTGGATGTGGAAGTTGTAGGTCTAAAGTCCAGGGAATGTGAATACTGTTAGACTCGCCGCGATCCCACCATCACATGCAGCTCTGAGAATCGCATCTAGTAAAGTCTATTCACATAAGAAGGCGCAAAGATGCAATGAAGGTGGAAGGCGCGAAGTGAACGCGAATGTTCGTGTCGCGGGCGCGACGGAAGCACCCGCACTTCCCGCTCCTACGACTTTCGGCGCTGACAACGCTGTACAAACGGCGGCCTGGACCGAGGACTTGAGGTCAAACAGACATCCCAAACCATCATTAGTCTTCATCAAAGGGCACACATAGGCAATAAACAGAGGCATGGGAAGGCTGTCCGTGATCGGGAGCGCTGCACTGCATTCCCAGATGAGCGTCTAGCTATCTATCTCTGCTTGGGAATCCAGTAGCCGATCAGATTGTCGCAGCGAACGATAGTCCTACCGCCCTTGCTGCCATGCCATGGATATCAAGCTACGATGCACCGCTTTTGTGCCGTTTAAACAACCGTCACTTGGCGCCATTTCCGACCGTCACTTCTCTTCTTCGCTATCCTTCATATCCTTCATCCTTCACTGGCATATACCCATGCGCGCCCAACCACTCTTTCACAACCCCCAAATCCCTCTCCTTATACCTCGCATTCCCCTTCACAGTATCACTCACGACCGCCAAACCCCTATCATACCCAGTATTATCCTTTCCCTCAAAGAACTTCGCAATATCCTGCTCGGTCTCCAGACTCGCAAACTTCTGCAAACTAACCCGCAGAAACCGCTCCAACACCACTTTGTTCCCTCCAAGCTTCTCCCTAATCATCTCCCAGTTCTCTTTGATGTACGCCCAGACAGCGTCGCGGGCGTTGGCGTTGCTGGCCAGCGATCCACCAACGGAGTGAAGATCCTGGATGGCGACTTTATCGAAGCCGAAGGTTAGGTAATTCCGAGCGAGGTCCTGGCCCGGCACTTGGCCCATCGATTGCAGAGTGATCTCCTTCCCATCCACAGACTTGGTGGTGAGGTACTCGTTCTGCACAGCCTCATACGCTGTTTTCCCTCCATATTTAATACCGATCTTGAACACCGCTGATCGCAAGCTCGGGTGTATAGCCGTCTTATCCCCTTTCATGAAATCATGGAACCCCCTCTTCGCGTTGTTTACAGTCTTCTCATGACCCATGAGTCCAGCAGTCACGATGAGTAGAGCGCGGAGTTGGCCGGTGAGGTAGTCTTCGTTCGGCTTGAAGGCCCAACCTACTTTGTCTGTAGCAGATGTGACGAGCTTGAGCGTAAAGGCCCGCAAACCCTTGGCTACCTCTGGATCACTCGAGAAGACTGACCGGATCTTGCCGAGACTGGAGAGTACTTCCGACCATACAAGGTAGTTGGTCTCGGTGGAGAAACCTTCCATGAACGAGAGTACTGCCGCGGTGGTGCCTTCGCCTGCGGCAGCCATGGCGGCGGCATCACCTACTAGACCGATCTTGTCTTGTACGGAGAGCTTGTCGAGGGATTTGCTCAGCTCCACCAGGCGCTGGGGAGGGAGGTTAGTGCGGTAGAAGCCCGCCTGGTCCGCGTTGAGCTTGTAGAAGCTGGTATCGATATCACGGTATGTGTCCTCCTTTACCGTGAGAGGCTCCCGCTTGGCATCGGTTGCTTGCGGTCCGGTCTTCAGTCCGATCGGGATCCACCAGACCGTCTCGTCTTCTTCCGGCTTCACCTCGCCCCCAGTCAAGAAGCGGCTCTGCTTCACGGAGATCTGGCCTGGCTCCTCCGCCACAGTGACGACGGGGAAGCCGATCTTGAGGATCCATGGATCCATGAAGCTCTTCACGTCCTGTCCTGATGCCTTGCTCAGAGCACTCCAGAGGTCGTTCGTGGTAGCATTGCCATAAGTATGCGCTTTGAGATAGTCGCTGACACCGTTGAGGAAGGTCTCAACCCCAAGATGCGCAGCCAGCATACGAATCACCGAGCTGCCCTTCAGATAGCTGATATGATCGAAGATCTGATCCACCTCCAACGCATTCCTCACAGGCACCTCAATCGGATGACTCGTCCTTAAACTATCAAGCTGGAAAGCCATCTGCATCCCCTCCGTAACGAACTGGCCCCAGGCGTTCCAGTCGGGGTGTAGATGGTTGACCGCATACCATCCAACCCAGGTCGCGAAACCTTCGTTCAACCAGAGTTCGTTCCACCAGTCCATTGTCACGAGGTTGCCGAACCATTGGTGAGCCAGCTCATGTGCTACGACGTAAACGACTCGGTTGCGGTACTTCTGATCTGAGGCGTATTCGTCAAAGAGGACGGCGGTTGTGCGGTAAGTTATGAGACCCCTGAGATTGGTCAGTAATTGCCTCTTGAGACAGGCTGGAAGATTGTACTGACCAGTTCTCCATGGCTCCGTGAGACTAGATGTAACTCGTTAGCTTGTTTCTCATGATACTTGACTTACCGTCAGGTTGCTGGAGGGACTTATGATGGCCTAAAGCGCACCCAGTCAACGCGGAGAGCAACAGCAGGGCAGTGGGAACGTACAAACTCATGCACAGCAAGCAAATCCACCTTCGGCAACGGGTAGTCAATCTGGAACTTCTCCGAGAAGAGATCAACCACTTGGTGTGCCGACTCCAACGCCAGTCTACCTTGCTCTTTCAGCCCTTTGGTAGTATACACCCTTACCGGAAGCTGCTTTCCATTGTACTTCCGCCGTGTGAAGTCTTCGATATACTCAAAGTCTCCGAAAGCCCATGCTAGCAAGTACGTACTCATCGCTGGGGTCCGCTCGAAGCTCACTACCTTCTTGCCATCCTTCATGCCATCCTTACCATCCCTCGTCTCCTTCTCTTGCATGTTCGACAGCGCGGTAAGGTCCTCAGGTATTTCGATCTCGACGTCGAATGTGGCTTTGAGGTTCGGCTCGTCAAAGCAAGGAAACGCTCGCCTAGCATCCGAAGACTCGAACTGCGTGCTGAACATGTAATGGTTCTCCTCATCCCTTGCTACGCCCTTGGAGGCTTCGACCGTGGGCTTATATTTCGACCTGTAGAAACCGGCCATGTGGTTGTTCATCGTCCCCTCAAAAGCTATACTGAGCACAGCCTTCGGGGATTGCGGGATCTCCTGGTCGAAGGAGAAGGTACAGCGTTGGTTCTTCTCATCGTAGCTGATGTCTGACGCTTTGACCGAGGAGGACGATTTCCCTGCTTCGGAGAGGAGCTCAGCGGAGTGGATCTTGAGCTCGTGGGTGTTTAGTGTTATGCTCTTGGTGCTCTTCTTGACTTCGAGGTCGATAGAGACGGTGCCTTGGTACGTCCATGGGGCTGCTGATTGAAGGTCGAAGAGGGAGAGGGAGTAGTTGAGGGGTTTGACGTCGGTCGGGAGGACGTCGCGGTCGGACGCCATCCTGATGAGGGAGCTCGAGGCTTCAGAGGAACAGTGTCTGGTTTGGGTGTTGATGGGTTGGAGGGTGTGTGTGGTTCTTCGCGATATGGTACGTTTCGGTCTCGTCGTATGGTTCGGCGTGCAGGAAGGTTGTGTGAGAGACGAAAGAGCGTGGTGAGAAGCTATGGTGCGTCTTGGGCTTTGTATCACGGTCGAGCTCGAGGACTGTAAGAAGGCACGCAATGTGTTGGTGGGGTGTAGCGGGGCAACCAGCCGCCGAGCAGCATTCAGGGCTGTCATGCAGGAACGATGCAAGGGTCCAATGAACAGAGTCCAATTCCGAGAAAGAGTGACAATGTCTTGATAATGATCAATGGAAAGACGAGATGGAAGCGATGGTGTGTCGCGGGAACAGGCCCAAGCTCTCTTACCGCGGCAGGCTTGTGACGCCTAAACACGTGATCGGCAACAGGGTACGATATGGGTCGTCATAGTATTGGATAAGAGCTGCTGAGCCTCGTTGCTGCATATCTATACAGGCCTAAGCGCACTGCCATAGCCGCCCATAGGGTATCTAGATCCTCGTCCCAAGTATGACCCAAGCCATGCAATGCGCCGCCCATGCCACCGTAACCTAGCGCATCTATAACGCAAAGCCATGCCCAGCCGTAGTAGTCATGACTCTTTACAACCGTACAATAACATCCACGCAAGGAATCCTGACCTGCCTCTTCTCAAGCGCACTCCTAAGCCACTCGAACCCGCTGCCTGCCGCTGCACTACCACCCGTACTATTACCACCACTCCCTAACCTCCTCCTCACTCCCTCCATCGCCGCACTCGCTACACTCCCGCCCGTCCCATTGACCGCACTCACGACCAAGCTCGCAGTCTCCAGCACCGCATCCGTGACTGTCGCATTGCCTGTCACGAACCCTGACAGCGTCTCCGACACTCCTTCATACACACCAGAGGTGGACGGTTTCCACCGCGGCTCAAACCAATCAGCATGGAAGTCGAAGAGGCTGAAGACTAATATGAAGAGGAGGATGGAGCAGTAGACGCAAGGTCGTTGGAGGCTGTAGGTCGCGAAGAGGAAGAGGGCGATGTAGATTGGTGAGGCGTTTGTTAGGAAGGCTAGGAGGGGGAGCCACTATGTTATAATCAGCATCGTTCATGCTGTGAGATGTATACTGGTGGACGTTGGACCTACAGAGCGGAGGCAGAACATTGTGTGCTGTTCGCAAAGTGGCTTTGGTTGGGACTATCGGCTTTGGAAGGGTGTCATTGCATGGTCCTGGTCGTTTACGTCGTGTTGGAAGTATTTTAGTTGATGGCAAAGAGAACGGTCGCGTGCGCCAGGCGATTGATGTAATGGCTCGCTGGAAAGGCCTTGGCAAGCGCATGTGAAAGCCGGGATTTGGCAGCAGCGGCCGGAGCGGAGGTGATCGGCATGCCGTGCGGAATGCCTCCGGGTCATGCGGTGGTTGGACTTCACCAACGCGTTCGCATCTCCTCTCGATAGGATCATTCACTGCACCGGATATCAGGGGTCGTTACGATACCAACACAGTCCCTACATGGTCTGGAGGATAAGCCACGTCGACTCAAGATATGCGCTCTTGCAGGTTCCCGAATAGCTGAAACGCCGCACTCTGTCTCCTCCTTCTCCTTCTCCTTAAAATACTACACCTGCTTCCCCAATTTCCAATCTCTTGCGTAGATTATCCATCTACTGTGGCGTACTTGCAGTCATTCGAGACACTGCAGGTGCCCTGTTGCTGAGATCCGATTCGACCTCTTAATTTCTCACGCACATCGAGCTCGCTACAGTCGACCACAGCGGCCTCCGAGCTGAGACCATTGGTAACACTTGGAGGAGATGGGTCTTGGCAAGTTGATCTTGCCGGTGAGCGTGAGTCCGGCCGATGGGTACCATGGCTGGGTTGCCGGCTTCTCCGAACATACTGGACCTCACCGAGCTCCGGTGGAGGCCGTCAATGTATTTTCATGGCCCACCCACGCTGTATGAAACGAACGATTTGGCTGCTATGGGTCATAGACTTTGCCAGGATATCATGGGTGCATGCAAGTACACCAGAAGTGTCCGGAGCCTGACGAGGCGGAGCGTCGAGGGAGACGTACCCCCGATAGCACAGCGTTACTTTGACCACGAGAATATGAAAGCTGCGCATCTCGTCCCATGGCATCTTTCAGAAGTTCACGCCGTGCGGCTCTTCAACCAAGATTCGGGACACGACATCATATGGTATCCTCGAAATGGCTTGCCTATGTGCAAAAGCATCGAACCTCTCTTCGACAGACAATAAGTCTGCATCATACCGTCCTCTTCAGCCGGTTTCAGGTTCATTGTCCTTGACAACTCGGCACAGGGCAAACTAGTGCCTTCTGTAAGGGGAGAACCGGTGCTGAAGGTAGGCCAGCTGGATCAGAAGGCGCTTGTCCTTGGCAACGACAAGCGACCCCCGCGACGCTATCTCTTCTCGCATTTCCTCTCCAGCATTATGCGCCAAACTTGGGCAGATATCCTAGGAAGCGAAAGGGACCGATCTAGTGCAGGTTTCAAACGCTCCGACGGCACAATAGTCGGGTTTAAGCAAATATGGTCGACCCCGCAATGTTGTATCAAAGGCAGCGTTCTAAAGCTCTAGCCAAAAAGTACGGGCTCACTGGCCAGGCGGAGCTGTTCGAGCGATGGATGAATCAGCAGTCCTCTTTAGACGGATCGAGAAGCTTGGATGAGAAGACAACACCACATGCGGTGTCGCTCAGTCCTGATTTACCAAGCATTGGAAGCTGCTGAAGACCAGGGCAGACTGAGGCTGGGCAGCGAGGCTGGAGGCATCCCGGCGCTGCTTGCTCAAGTATCGGTGCACAGCTCGCCGAGTGTCATGGCTGCAGCCGCAGCCTACAACAAGCATGATCTGATTGGTATCATCAACAGTGCTGAGCTTTGGGCTGCTGGCAAGTGTGCCGAAGGTGCCACAAGGTCGCGGAGATCGTCCGACTACGAGCAACAACTGCGGAATCCCTCTGGTGTTGAGCATACTCTAATGAATACGCAACATACCAGGCCCCATTGCTCACTGCTCAAAGACACTACCGCTCTCAGACTGACTGGCCTGGGCTTCTCCATTCGGATCTTGCTGCGAGGCTTCACTTGCTCTCTTGCTTCTCCCAACTAATAGCTCACTGGAGCTATCTGATGCGCGTGTGATGCACAACTCAGCCTTATGATACAAGATAATCTTCGAGCTAGGCGGTCACGCTCTCTTTTCTCATACATATACCCTTACTCCACTTCCACTTTCCACTTTCACCTTCCACTTCAACCTTCCACCTCCTTACAACGATCATCCACCGACCTCTCACCTTCTTCCACTTTCTCCCAACACGCACTCTTACACCAAACAGTCTTCACCCCCTTCTCTGCTCCACATTACTGGCCATAACAAGACATCACACACCGCAGCACCATGACTTCACCCGACGGAGACGCCGACATGGACACCTCACAGCCATCCCAGGAGATCTTGGGCAAGCGTAAGCGCGAGTACGACGAAGACGACGAAGAAGAGGATGACTCGCTCTTCATCCCGGACGAGAACAGCCTCAGCCTTGTGCCATACGGCAGCAATCTCAACCACGACGATGACGACAGCGCTTTCGGTGCGAGCAGCGATGAGGATGAGGACGAAGACGAGGATGAGCGCAACAGCGACGATGACTCTGCGGACGAGGGCGCCGACGACGATGAAGGCCAATAGCAGCTCTACTTTGAGGCCGCGGAGCCGTATCCCCAGTGCGCGATATACGACCCAGAGATCCCTGGAATCAAGACGCGCCTCACAAGCATCCCGGATCGAGTCGCCGAGGTCCTCAAGCAGCATGAATGCGACGGCAAGCATGTTCAAAACAATCTCAAAGGGGCGAAAGCACTTACCGAAGTCCCGAAGACGAAGCGGTTGCGGATGGCGCTGATTGGGAATGCTGGAGTTGGTGAGTGATTCCCGTAGCCGGAAAGTGGTCAGCGCTGACAAAACGCAGGCAAGAGCTCGACGCTCAACGCCATCGTCGATATACCCAATCTCGCCAGATCGGTAAGTGCTGTCTACAAGTTCTGTGGGATCACAAGCTGACATTGCATAGTTGGCCAAAGGTGAGAGCTGCACATGCGTCCCGACTGAGTATTCTTGCCCATTCCCAGGCCAGAGGAAGCATTACGCCGCTGTCATCCGCTATCTCGGCATCAAGGCCATCCGAGATATCCTCCAGGAGCACATCACGGACTTCAACATCTGGACCTTCGAAGCAGACCCAGGCTGGGATCAGGAGGAGCGCCAGGCGTTCAACAAGCGATCCATAAACGCCGTCAATACTCTCTATGTCCTCTTCCGCGATCTAGACGTTTGCGAGACAAAGGAGGCTCTCAAAGCCTATCTGCGCAGCAACTACGAGGACGAGACCGTCAAAGCCCTGGACGTATTCGCGGAGTCGTGCCGTCAGAAGCTGCAAGGCAAGCTGACCATGGACGGCGCGGACGCGGATTTCTGCGAAGCGAGTACTCGCGGGAAGCTGAGAGAGCAGATTGACCCGCTCATGGGCACGAAGCCCACCGGCAACCAGCCAGCGCTGTGGCCGCTGGTCCAGCAAGTCAGGTGCGGATGCTTTCTGGGAGTCTGAAGTGTAGCGTGGCTGCTGACAATGTGTAGAATTGGCGTCCGTGGCTCCCGCGTGCTGGACAAGATGACCATCATCGATCTTCCCGGCATCTCTGACACAAACACAACTCGGATCAATCTGTGTAAGCGCTACATCAAGACCTGCGACTGGATTGGGGTTGTTGCGCCTATCGGCCGCGCTATTGACGACAACCTCACCTTCTCAATCATCCACCGCTTCGGCAAGCTTTTCAGTGGTCGCATTTTGGTAATTTGCACTATGTCTGACGTTGACATCGAGCATAAGCTTGCCAAAGCCCTGGCAGACGAGGGTGTCGATGTCACAGAATATGTTCAGCTCAACAAAGACCTCAAAGCGCAGAAGAAGGGCATCTCCCAACTCAAGAAGAAGGTGACATCTCAACGCGGCCAAAAGAAGCAGACGAAGCAGAAACTACTCGATACCCAGGAGAAAGAGGACGAGTTGAAGACGTTGGAGGAAGGTTACAAGGCAACCGAGTTGCGTCGCTTTGAATGCCTCGTCCAGGCTCGCAATCAGTACGTCACGGAGAGCCTGCAAGAGAACATGAACGAGCATCTGCCAGAGGGCCAGGAGCTGCAAGTCTTCTGCAT